>JBCNJP010000021.1:6163355-6178788 GCA_039602395.1 Deinandra increscens subsp. villosa | reverse complement strand
GAATCTGGGTTTACAACAAGGTCTTCAATGGTTCAAGGGTCATAGGCTTTTATTTCTTCAAAAGTTGAAGATAAAGTTTGCATGTGGCGTGTTTTGAAATTTTATGAGGTTTAAAAGTTGATAGGGACAGCTCATGTTTATGGTTAAGGAGAGGGACAAATGCTAGAAAAAGTCAACCTACAGCTACTGTTGACAGACCTGCTCCCCATACCCTTTCTCTCTCTTCGACAATTCAACAGAAAGAGAAGACAACTTTCCCTCTCTTTTCGTCGTGGACCATTTCTAACCAGAACAGAACTCACAACCTAGTGAACTGTGCTCCGACTGAAGAATGGGTTCCGTGAGATGTCTCGTTCCGGAGGAACTCTCGGGTAGACGTCTCTGTTCCGAGGCAAGTTTGGTCCGAGGGGACTTGCTTTTCTGAGTGCTCCACAACTTCCGGAGTAACTGAAAAAGTTCCGGAGGAACCATAAACTACAGCACCTTGAACTTCCGGAGGAACTGGATATGTTCCGGAGTAAACTGTTAGCTCCAAGGGAACTTCGAACTTCGATTAGTTCCGAAGTAACCCGTTTCTCCGAGGGAAACCGAAGTTCCGATACAACCAAATGTTCCGGAGTAATCAGTTGTTCCGGAGGAACTCGAAAACGTTCCGGAGCAACCTGTTCACTTCAATGGAACTGCTTCTGCTGAACTTGAAATTTCCGAAGTAACCGGAAAAGTTCCGGAGGAACTAAAATAGTTCCGGAGGAACTCCGAAGCTTCCGGAGGAATTCTTGGGTAGCCATTCGTGACTTCTGAGTAGATTTGTTCGCCGGAAATCGTGCTTCTGCTCGCCGGAGAGCTTCTCCAGCCGTCAATGGCTGTCACTGCTGCTACATGTGCCTGTGTTTCGATTAGGGCACAGGAGAACAATTTTTCTGGGAGCTTAATTGATCAGTTTTGGGCCTGCCTATTATTAATTCATTCGGGCCTGGTTAGCTTCTCTACTGGGCTGCGAATTTAATCATTTGGGCCATGTTTATGTCTATTCTGCTTGGGCTGTTGTTCATCTCTGCTTGGGCCAGACCAGATTTGAAGACAGAAATGGGCAAAATTTATTAACAGTGAGCCACTGTTTTATTGCTGAAAAATTACTACGAGTCTAACGGAGTGCAAGCCGTTAAATCCAGTCGCGACAAATTGATGTACAACTAAGGTACAATTGTAGAAATCAAACTAATTTTCTTTTTGATACTTGCTTTGTTATAAGCAGACGTGTTTAGAAGCCGGTTCAAAACTGAAGAAAATATGCTAGTTTGAAAGTTTTTCTACATTGAAGAATTTGTTTGCTAATGTTGGATTGAGTTCTAGCTTTTGAAGAGTCCTTGAGCCATCGTCGTTATGGTAAAAATAAAGGCAAAGTTAGAAGCTTATGACTTGTTGAGGTAATTTACTTGAAGTGGTATTATCTTTGAGGTGATGCATCGGTTTGGTATTCTTGGCAAGTATTTTCAAGACGGTTGAATTATGGGATTAATTCTCTAATTTTTCTTTGATCCTTTATCTTGTTGACCTTTAACTACACTGAGGATGATGTTGGCATCCTTAAACATAGTGTGCATGTTAAATCTTGGTAAACACCCTATGGGCTTTGCGGAAAAAGCTAAAAGAAGAACAATTCTTTATCTTAGGGGGAGCTTCACAAAGGGGAAAAGAAAAGTGAAAGATTTGAAACCGTTTGAAGATTGTCTTGAAGTCAAGTTGCAAGAATATAAGGGAACCGGATTGTCACAAGAGTTGAGTTATTTATCCGTTTGTTCATCTACCAAATAGGGGGAGATTGTTGGGAATTCCCGAGTTCGACGAGTTCGAGATTTGGTTAGATGAAACTCAACGTACCACTTACCGTTTGACCGTTTGCACAACATGCGGTGAAGTTTATGACTCGAGACTCTCATTAACCGAAGACATGGCATTTGTGACTTTATTATTTATTGTAACATTATTTATTTTGTCACTAGACTAGTTGTTGGTTATTTACTAGTTTGCCATTGTTAGGTTAGTATATATAGTCTTTCTCATGTGAAAGACTAAGTATGAGTGTATGTGTGAGAGAGCTTTTGTCATGATACTTTGAAGTTGTGTGGGTTCATGAACTCTTGTTCATGAACCTATAGCATGTGTGGGATAGGTAAACATGTAATCATTCGACTCCATATATGATTTCACTTATCTTCATCTTGTTTATCACTACTTCTATATTATCATCATCATCATCATCACATCTCAAACACCCAAGTAGAAAATCCGGTCCGTAATGTTCTTCCGGGTGTTCATATTTGTTCTACAAAGACGAAGCTCACAAAGTCACCGATCCGCTTCCGCTGTGCCATCGGGGTTTGGCTTGGCTCACCGACCCCGGTTTCAACAAAAACCAACGGATTAATAAAAGTTTCACTTCAGCCCCTGAACTTTAGCTTCCTCTATCTTTGCAGCAGTTGACAGATTAAGCCCAAACTATCTTAACTTGAGAATTATACCACTTATCTAACAGTATAAAACCAAAAAAAACTGACATGAGACCAATCAACGCTATAGAGTGTCTAATTCTACACTCCTTTACAGGGGCATCCCCCAAAAAAAAATAATAATAATAACGTTTTTCCCGCTAATTTTGCGAAATCTAACACCAAACTCAAATGTTATTGATCTTCAACAAAAAAAACACGCAATAGAGGTAGTTGCCGGTCCAATTTCCAAAAACCCCTTTGAATTTCTCCCAATTTTGCTCTTGAACCACTAGGAATTGCAAGAACCCTAATTTTCTCTCGTTCTCTCACTGTTCGCAATCCAGATTTTTTTTTCTTCTTTCTTTTCTTTTAATCACACTTTTTTCAGTTCTAGTCCCACAATTAAGTCCAGCTTAGTAATTCTGACTACAAGTTTATAGTTACAGCTAACCTGCTAATCTTTTGTGATATAATTATTAGCTACCTGAAATCTTTAGTAGCTAAAATATCTCAACTATTATATCGGGTTATTATTTAGTCATATTTACCCAATTATTCCACACAACCGAATTAAATAATTTTAATATAACGCGAATTTGGGATGTTACATCTCGGTCTTAAGAAAGTCACATTTTTGCTTGAAAGGAAAATAAATAAAACATATAAGAAACCTAAAGCTAGTAAAAAGTAAAATTGTCATCATATATAGTATAGGCATCACACTTAAGTATCACCATCTTTATTTTGATCGTACTTGTATTTCTTTTATTATTTTTTTTATACGGTGAAAATTAAGTATTTAACTAAAACTAAACATCCATCACCAAGTGCTTTGAATTGTCACTTGAAACCTTCTTTTGCTAAAATAAAACATTTGTTGTTGGAATTGGTGGTTGTAAAGTGAATGCTTAATTTACAAAGTGACTATTTTATGAGCAAAATCTGAAGTAGATTTGGTCTCCATATATAGTTTCAACCAAAATTAAAGCAATTCCAAGCATGTGATGCAGAAGGATATAGGCCATTAGCCATGACCCAGGAGGTTGCCCTAGCTAGGAGGGTTCATGTTAAATATTTGTTTACTGGTGCATTGCCTGCTTTAATTTCTTATATATATAAAGAGATGATATTTCTTAATTGTTACTTTTAATATTTCATTTTTTTTTGTGTAAGTGGCTTTGATGATACATAAAGTACATTTAGTGAGACCCTAAGGTCATAGGTTCAAAACCGGGTGTGAGCAAATTACTCCCCGAGCTAGAGATAGTGGTTTTTTCGGAAATAACCGGATTTCCTATGGAATTGAAGATGTGTATATATAGAAACAATGATGCAGAGCCCAAACATGCTTTTAAAAAAAAATAGTTTGTTATTTTTATTAATTTGATCTGTCATCAACAAACCATTCATTTAATGAATTCAAAATTGACACCTCTTTAAATTGCATGTGCTGAATTAAGTAACAACAAATTGTTTGATAAAAATGTTGAGTTTATATATGACACGTAACATAATCAGAGGAAAAAAGCCACAAAAAAGGTTTTCCATAAACAAAATTGTAATATGAACAATGAACCGGATGTGAATGGTCATAAATTTGACTATTAATTATATCTTCAACTAATAAACGCCAATCTATGGGTTGAGCCAACTTTTGGTTTCATTGAACATTTAAACTTAGAGCTGAATTGAAAATCTTGTACTCAAATCAATGTCTGATAGTATACCCTGGAAGCTAGAGTGCCTATTTATATATGTAAATCAAGAGCAGGCAAAAACTCTGAACATACAACTGATGAGTTGAATTGAATGGAGCAGGTTTGTGGAATTATGGTTCGATAACATGTTGTAATTCAAAAACTAGGGCAAAACTGGATCGAACTTATGATTTATCAATTGTAACTGAAATTAAAGCAATAGTTGCTTGAAATTTGGGGAAACCCGTATCCGATTGAAACTTGTTGAGAGAAAAGGATTACATTGGCCGTATATGGCTTGAACGTTTTCTGGCGAAGAAGAAAATCCGAATCCTAGCTCGATGCAAGCTTTGAGCTCGTCAATGTCTTCATCGGTGACGCTCTTGTTCGATCTGCCGACAATGGCGGAGGTAGTGCTTGTCCTTTCACCTGAGCCATTCCTCGTCTCGGAGTATGTTTGGCGACCAGAAGTTGTGTTTGTAGAGAGAAGAGACTAGTGGTGGCGGGGGCGACGAGCATGTGAGAGGGGCGACGGGGTGAGGCGGCGGCATGGATTTCGCGGCAGCGGTTTGGTTGAAAATGTGGAGTTGAGATGGTTGAAAATGTAGAGTTGAGATGGATTTCACGATGGCATGGATTTCATGGCGGCGAGCGTGTGAGAGGGATGACGGGGTGAGGAGGAGTTGAGATGGACAATCACAATGGAGATGAAAATGTGGAGTGACGGAGCGGGAATTATTTTTTAGGGCAAAAACTTAGTGGAGCGGGAATGAAAATTTAGGGCAAAACTTAGCGGGAAACAAAAATATAAGAGTACAATTTGTAGATGGGGCACATATTATAAATCTGTTCTCCGTGCTTTTTTTTATTTTTCTTTACGACATAAATATCATAACGCGTAAAATTGTGCATCATCTACTCTTCAGATTTTACAATTTATGATAAATTTTTAAAGACACGTATTTTTTTGCGTCGTCATAAACTAGCGCGCTTCGTCGTTCGCGCGTCATTAGAGGCCCTTTTTTCTAGTAGTGGGATCATCATCCGGAACATATGGAGGAACTACCACAAGGACCTATAGATGAACGATTGGAAATTGTGAATTCATGCGTAGTAGAGAAGCACATAACGCTCTCATGACATATTTGGTAGAACATGCATGGATGGTTCGTCCAATTCGTTTTTCAAAATGACGGTGGGGATGAAGATGAAGATGACGACTAAGATGAGGATTTATACTTTTTAGTATATTTTTTAATGAAATTATGTTTGGTTTATTTATTTATATGAGTAATAATAATAATTGAGTAATAATGAGAGAGGGAGGTTATGGGGGTTATGACTACAAACATTTTCGATCATAACTTATTTGCTGACTGGACTAACACGTGAGGTATAATGTCATTCAAGGGGGTTATAACTACATATGGTCTAATATATGGAGGGCGGGAGTCGTGTGATACATGCATACATGTAGACGATGATGAATCTCATCTAGCTAGCTAGCTAGCTTCCTTATTTCCTTCATCAATTTCTTACTCAAAGTTTATAGATGATGCTGAATAATTTTCTAGCTGTCCTTTTGGATATATAGCTAGCTTGATCTACATGCAGTAATAATATATATATGTTAAAAGCCGTATTTTAATTAAATTAAATTATCAAAAGATTGTTCAGTTCACTGCAGAACAATATCAAGAGAAGAACATGCATGTTCAGCTTTATGTATATATAGAGTACAGTAGTGGACCAAGATCAAAAGTTTCCCCAGCCAAAGTAACTCCGTTTCTTTTCTTTTTTTCTTTTCTCTTTTCTATTTTCAGTTACCAATTTGGATGGTTTCCTCGATCTATTGATCCAAGTTGAACCGAATCGAATGCATAGCAAGTTGGGATATGTGAGCGTCAATAAAATCCAACAACCAAAAACTATTTTCACTATCAGGATTCTTCAAAGGCATTCATGGATTCATTTAATATGTCAACTTCTATATCATACTCTTCGAAAAGTGAGTTCCATATGAAGACTTTGGATCTTCAAGAGCATATTTTCATGAAGAGCGTGAAGCCGCGGCAGATAGACTTATTCCTAACTATTTTTTAAGATGACAACCCGTCCAACATTTACAAGTGATAGGTTCAAAACAAGGTTTAGAATGGGCAAAGATCTTTTTCTTCAAATTGTTGGTGATATGGAGCGTAATTATGTTAATTTTCAAATTAGATACAATGCACAAGGTAAGAATGGTTACACGCCGTTACAAAAGTGCATGTGTGCTATTTGACAACTTGCTTATGGAAGTGTTCGTGATGCCCTTGATGAGTGCTTGAATATGTTCATGAGAGTTTGTAAAATGTTGCGATTGCATTGTTGATTTATAGAAGAAAGAATTTTTACTCAAACATACGTATCAAGACACTCAACTTTTTTATACACGGTGCATGAACAAATACATGGGTTTTTGGGAATGTTGTGCAACGTTGATTGCACTCGCTGGGATTGGAAGAACTGCCCAACATAATGAGAAAGGATAATACACTTGTGTTGATCACAGTAAATCGATGATCATAATGAAAGCGGTTGCTTCCCAAGATTTAAGGTATTAGCATGCTTTTTAGAACAATCGGCAACAACAACGACATCAATGTCCTTTAGTAGTCACACATGTTTAATATGTCATAGAAGGAATCGCCTCAAAATGTCCATTTGAGGTTAATGGAGTTGAATATAAATATAATTATTATCTCACAGTAAGGCATATACCCTAATTGGGCGACTCTGGTAAAATTATTTTTGTGGCTGAATGCACCTAAACAAATAAGATTAAGAAAGCACAGAAAACGACATGAAAATACATTGGACTAGTCTTGGAGGTCCTAATAGGTAAGTCACACATAATTCAAAATCCCACAAGATGAGCACACCACCTCGAATTAGAAACATTATGTATGCTTGTACCATCTTGCACAACGTGATTTGAAAGGGTGTGAAGGGTGGGCGATAAGTCCCGAGTCCTTGGAGGATCCTTCAAACAATGAACAAGTGAGTGAATATGTAATATTAGAGCTACAATCTAAAAAAGAACGCATGAAAACCTACAAGCAGATCTAGTGGAACACAATGTGAAAACTCATGTTGCTCGTTTAAATGGTGTAGGTTAACTGACTCTTAATGTTATATTTATGTATACTATATTATAATACATATGGGGGAGACAAAAATGTAATTTTATAATATTTTAAAAGTTTAAGCAACTAGAACTTTTAAAACACATTTCCTTTAAATAAATTTTTTTTTAAATTTGTTTGTATATACCTTTACGAAAGTTTTTTTTTCTAACGTTTTGATGTAAATTTTATTCAAACCCGATGTGTGACTAACAATATATACGTAATGTAAACACAAAAGTACAACCCGCCAAAATTTAAATTTTATTAAAAAATGACACATACACTTACAACATCCTTTTTTATTTGTACTTAGTTCAATTAAAAAATAAAAGTTTTATATTGATGATTTCAAGGAAATCATCCCCTCATATTTAGGCTATCAGTAGTAGGCTTGAAAAACCATTTTCACGTCCCTTTCGTGCTCCTCCCCCGCCCCCCCCCCAACACAATTACAGGGGGCGCTAAAAGTACAAAATTATGGGTGGCGTGGGATATTTCACACCGGAATTAGAGAGATGTGTAATGATGATGGGGCTTGATGGAGCTTGAAAAGGGCTTTAACCACTACACCACATTATGTGATCAAGCATCTTGCCACGTCATCTACCACATAGCGAAAAACGCTTAAGGAGAGGAGCTTGACCACAACGGATAGCCTTAGAAAAAATAAAACTAAGCAAAACTACAAAATCGAATGTGATAAAAGATGTATTATTCGAGGAAAGATGAAAGAAGGAGAGTCGGAGACTACTCCCCATCCTTGGAGGAAGTACTCGGTCCATTCATCTACCATACCATCAAGTCTTCTAATTCCATAAAAATTATAATTTTTTAACCATCTATGATCATTTATTGTTTCATGGTACATAAAGGCCTTGATGGGAAATTTATAATAGATTTTTTATTATGAATCGTTGTATTGAGCTAGTCACAACAATTCATTTTTCTATGCTACATTAAGGCTAAGTGTAGTGGATGGAGTCTCTTGTGGTCGTTACTGTCACCCTGTGGCGTCCACGTCAGCATGAGGGGCTCCGAGTTGACAAACTTAGTGGTGTTAAGTTTGGTAATCCATGTCATAACCCCCTACCAATCATTACCTAATTATTTATTTAATCATTTTTTATATAATTTAGTATTAAACATATTAAAAACTAAAATTAAAAAAAAAACAAGACATAAAACTAGAAGATTTTTTATATAATTTAGTATTAAACATATTAAAAACTAAAATTAAAAAAAAAATCAAGACATAAAACTAGAAGATTTTTTTTAAAAAAAAAACAAACTTACAACATTCTTAAAAAAAAAAACATGACAACTAAAAAAAAAACTAATCATCGTCTTGAACATCATCATACGCCTCATCCTCGTCGTCATCCCCATGCTCGTCGTTGTTGGAACCATGGCCTGCGTCTTCATCGTCATCACCATCATCATCATCACGTACGAAACGATCTCGTCTTCTATCTCATCGTCGAAATCGTAGAAAATAGAAGAAGAACTTGATTGTGGAGAGCTCATTTTTTTAAAAAAAAATGGAAGAATATATATGTAGATGGAGAGTGTTGTGTGTAAAATATTGAAAGAATGTTGTGTGTGTATATATATATATATATGAATGGTTTAAGAAAAGAAAAAAAAGGATTCAAACTAGCCGTTCAACGGCTAGTTTTTTTGGAAAATACAAACTCTCCGGCGCCATGTACAAAACGCCCGTCTCTTTTTTTTTAAGATGGCGCCCCGAGGGCGGTGAAGGGCGCTATAGGGGCGCTATGGGGCTCCATGGCGCCACCATGAAGCCCCATTACGGACAGCCTAATTACCTAGCTTAACATTTGACATTTTGAATAAAACAGTACTGTATTTAAATAAGGAATCACATTGACGTGACGAGTGTGGTGCCAACCAAAGTTTGTTGATATCCGTAGGTAAGGACAAAAGCCTCCATAGATGTTTGCAGGCTTAACACTGTCTCACTGACACATGCCTTGTACCTTCTTGTAACAAAATTCTTAACATGTCACCCTTTGTCAATCGATGAAAAAAGTTTGAAACTACCCTCAATATTAATATCCGAACGATTATTTCTTTCTGAGACATGATTGTAATTTTCGATACTAACATATCACAACTGTTATTTTAGCCCCATTTAATTCACACCCTTTTTTTGCCAGACACCTCTATACGTCACGGATAGGCCTATCAGACACCCCCCCCCCCCTAATGTTACGGATAAGCGTATCAGACGCGTATAGGCCCCTATACGATGCGGAGAGACCAATCCGTAACATATAAGACGGTATTAATAGCATGACCTATTTTTACACTCACAGGAAAACTTTGATCTGTATGATGGCAGGAAGAGAGAGAGAAGTATTAGAGTACTGCAAATATAATAGAGAGGGAGCTAGCTACCTTCCAAGAAAGTGTAGCAGTTGTCTGCAGTGGCAGCGACAAGAGCAACGAACCTACAAAAGGTAATAAATGAACATACATACGCACAGAAGAAGAAGGCCCATTTACTGACCAATTTATGCCATCATTCTCCTTCTCCTTTGTACTCTCACCCGTTAAAAGTCTGCACACTTTGATCTTCAATCCCCTTTACAAAAAACAAAGACTGCAACCAATGGTTAAAACTGAATTTTATCCAGATACAATATTCCACCAACTAGAAGTTAGTTCAACCCGGCCATCATATGTTGATCATTGTTAAAAGAATCTTTTGTATTGTAGGTTTTTTATTTCCGTGATTGGTTTTGGTTACTTTGGATAATCTTTGAATTCTAATTTGCATATGTTAGATTGAAATGTATCTATTTGTACACATGAATTTTAAATCGTATAAGACAGTAAAATTCTCAAGAAAAGCATATGTGTGACATCTGTCATATGATCATGTACCAAAGTACGTGTGACCCAAGATCGTCTTTATATATACTAGATGAATCAACACAACAAATTGTTGCAACTGTTCGTGAAATAGGGTCAGTTGACGGTTATAATCGTTGATAGTTTAATGGATTGACATATCACCAAAGTTTCTATTATCGGCGGTAACTAAGTTAGCACCGCTAGTGTTGATGAACAAATTGCCAACCAATGAACATATTTCCTATCGATGAACAAATATGGTGTTGATGAACAAAGTTGTTGCTAATGAGCAAAGTTACTATGTATCAATCATCGAGACTACATGACCAACTTTGGTGCTAAGTGCTAACGGCCAACTTTGATACCAATGATCAAGGTTTGGTGTCAAAGACGAAAGATGCTATCACCTAATCAGAAGCGCAATTTCAGTCATTATGTATAGGCTAAGGTTGTGTTTGATAGCAACGACCCTTGTTGCTGACCGAGTAAGAGCACTTTTAGGCTGTGGATCAGAGGGCCTGACTCGGTCAGAGCCCATATATATGCGACAAAACAAACAAGTTTAATTGGGTCAGCAGTAAGCTCTTACTGGACGGGGCAAACCAATATCAAACAGCCCCTAAGTTACGCCAGTGAATAGTAGAAGTTGGTACCGGCTATGATCAATTATCACATGTAGACCTAAGACCATTTGCCATGCGAACTTTTGGACCATTGAGTTATATCGGAAGCAACTTTCTAGGTATAACTAACCTATGAAAATAAAAAAATTCTTGATTTTTTATTTAAAGTGTACATTCGATCTACCCTCCTAACTTTTCAATATTAATTCTCATTTACTTTGATCCTAAGTTCATATTAATTAACTAAAACATTCTTCCTGGTTATATATCATATATATGTTCGAACTAGCTGCAAATGGCGGCTCAATCAGTGGATTCAAGGACCTGATAATACTTAATATATATCCTGCATATATATACATAATATAACCAATACCATAGTAACAGCGAAAGTGGTAGAAATTATGTAAATGAATTTCACTGGAAAATTGAACAAGAAAAGGAACAAGATGAAGTACCCAAAAAACTTCAAACATATATAGCCAGTTTTGCTCTTTTTTTTCAGTTGTATAAATCCTGATTCCTGCTTGTTCTTACCTTCTTTTTACTTCCTATACCTTGGCGTTTTGATGGTTAGTTTCATCTTCACCTTGATCTCCAGGTTCCTTATTTTTGTTCAATTTCAGATTTCAGCTTCAGTACTGTGTGACATCTTCAAATCCAAAGAGACATTAGAAACTTCCGACTTTGACATTATGTTGAGATCATGATCAGAAGCTGATAACAATATTTCACTCTGATCACATTCAATTTCACCTCCACAAGGCGTCAACTGCAAATAAGGAATCGTAGAAAACGAAGATGCAGTACTACAACCTGCGATTGTGGTGTCTCGATCGTCTTCATGATCTTCCGAGAACACGCAATCCATGTTAACACCAAATAGCCTGAGCCGCCGTTTCCCAGATCCTTTCTGGTGAACCGGCGGCTCCGGTGGTTCAAACCCAATCCCAAACCCTAACCCTAACTCACTTCTTTCCGGCAGCTTAAACTGTTGTTGCGGCTGCCGGAAGTAAACAGATCTGGAACTGCTACTAGAATTAGGGTTAGGGTTTGAGACTTGTAGCATGAGATCAGGTGATACGAACGGATATGAAGACGGTGGACCCGACCCGCATGTTGATCCAGGCCCAAGCTCACTTTAGAAGTCGTGTTCCAGCTTGCAAACCAAGCACCGACCCAGTCTCGCAACCTTGGCTGGCCGGCCCATTTGTTATGTTTTATTTGTTTTCTTTAAACCTAATTTCCTAAGTATTTAAACCCTATGCTGCTACTTTGCTCGATGGTTATTGTTTGATTAATAAAAGCTTGGTTTGCTTAAAACCCTAGTTCAATCACTGGTTTAGGTGATTGGTGTTATCATCCGTTATCAATTGGTAATCAGAGCCATGGCCGGGAATCATGATCATCGCCGTCGATACGCCGCAGGAGGCAACGGAAATTTTTACGATCCCCGTGATGCTGAAATCGAAAGACTCACGCAGCGCCTTCAAGAGTATGAATTACGTGATCAGGGACGTTGGGGTCACGATTCCAACCCTGAGAACGATGATTGGGACGATGGTTCGAGGGACGAAAACCCATTCGGGAACCCGTTCGATCGCCATCACCAACAACCGCCGGCTCCTCCGGTCGCAAAAGACCCACTTCGCAGCCTTGGTATTCGAGTGGAGATCCCAGAATTCGAAGGGAAGGTCCAGCCCGACGAGTTCATTGACTGGTTACATACGGTAGAACGCGTATTTGACATCCGTGACATCCCGGATAATCTGAAGGTCAAGTTAGTGGCTGTCAAACTCCGCAAGTACGCGTCTCTCTGGTGGGAACATGTGCGCAAACAACGCGCGATGGAGGGAAAACACAAAGTGGAGTCGTGGGACAAGATGAAAAAATTACTTAAGGCGAAGTTTCTACCGGTTAATCATCGCCAGGATGCTTACCTAGACTACCACAACCTACGCCAGTCCGCGCTATCGGTGGAAGAATTCATTATAGAATTTGAGCGTTTACGGATGCGATGCGGTGCGGACGAGGACGAAGAACAGATTATCGCCCGTTTCTTAGGATCACTCAGGTCTGATATTTCTGATGTTGTGCAATTACAACCTTACTGGTCGTTTAATGATGTGTGCAGGTTAGCCCACCGGGTGGAAAAACAATTCAAATCCAAGCAGAGGCCCACCCCACCACGGGTCGCCCCTAACCGCAGCCTCAATGGAGGTGCTTCCTCCAGCCGTCTCGGCCCAATCAAAGCCGACGGCCAGCCTTCGGCCACACCTGCTCCCACACCGATTTCGACAGCCATTCGATGTTTTAAATGCAATGGGATAGGCCACTTGCGCCGGGACTGTCCTAACACTCAGATGGTCTCGTTGGTCGATGACACACCACCCGTGTACGATGAAGAGGAAGAACCCGTGGAGGAACCAGCCACAGTTATTTACCCCGATCGGGGCGAGGCCTTAATTGCTCAGAGAGTTCTTAGCGCCACCATGGCCACTACGGAAGACGATACCGCCTGGCTACGTCATAACATTTTTCGCACTAAATGCACCGTGCAAGGTAAAGTGTGCACTGTTGTTGTGGACGGGGGAAGTTGTGACAATATGGTGGCTATGTCAATGATCGAGAAATTGGGACTCCAGATTCAGCCACATCCGGAGCCGTACCAGTTGACGTGGCTTAAGAAAGGTAACCTAGTTAAAGTTACTCACCGTTGTCTCGTACATTTTTCGATTGGAAATAAATACACTGATGAGATTTGGTGCGAGGTTATTCCGATGGACGCTTGCCATATTCTTTTGGGACGACCCTGGCAGTATGATCGTCGAACTCGACATGATGGTTTTCGAAATACATACAGCTTTAAGAAGGAACGGGTCGAATATCACGCTAGCTCCCCTTGACCCGAGAGAGACACCCCTGAAGCGTTTATTTTGTCACGGTCTGAATTTCTAGATTTCACAATCTCCACCCGGCCACCAGTCTGTTTCGGCCTTGTTGTGACAGAAGAGAACCCGGTTATTGCCAATATTCCACCAGATATACAGCCCTTGCTGACGGAGTTTAAGGATGTTATCCCTGACGAAATTCCAGCCGGATTACCTCTTATGCGGGATGTGCAACACTGTATTGACTTCCTACCCGGGGCAAGTATTCCGAATAAACCCGCATACCGAATGAACCCGAAAGAGTACGAAGAACTTCACCGCCAGGTTACCGAATTGTTAGAAAAGGGTCTTATTCGCGAGAGTATGAGCCCATGCGCGGTACCCGCTTTACTCGTTCCTAAACATGGGGGAGCCTACCGCATGTGCATTGATAGCCGAGCCGTTAACCGCATCACAATTAAGTACCGGTTCCCAATTCCTAGACTTGACGATTTACTTGATCAGTTACATGGTGCGTCGGTCTTCTCGAAAATTGATCTCCGCAGCGGGTATCACCAGATTCGCATGCGCCCCGGCGATGAGTGGAAAACGGCGTTCAAAACACGGGATGGCTTGTATGAATGGATGGTGATGCCGTTCGGTTTGTCTAACGCTCCGAGCACTTTCATGCGTTTGATGAACCAGATTTTTAAGCCATTTATTGGTCGTTTCGTGGTGGTTTATTTTGATGACATACTAGTTTTCAGTCGAAACACTCAAGAGCATCTCAAGCACTTGCGTGAAATTTTCTTACTCCTTCGTGATCAGAAGCTTTATGCCAATGGCAAAAAATGCCATTTTCTTACACAGGAGGTTCTTTTTTTGGGTTATATGGTCTCAAATTCGGGTATTCGGATGGACAACTCGAAAGTGGAAGCCATCACGTCATGGCCAACTCCTTCCAACATACATGAGGCTCGTAGTTTTCACGGGTTAGCATCCTTCTACCGGCGTTTCATTCGCAATTTTAGTTCTATTATGGGCCCCATTACTAATTGCTTAAAGGGTAGTAAGTTTGAATGGACTTTGGAGGCACAGAAGGCGTTTGAGATACTAAAGGACCGAGTTACTCGAGCACCGGTTTTGGCACTCCCGAACTTTGATCACGTGTTTCAGGTGGAATGTGATGCCTCGGGGATCGGTATTGGCGGAGTTCTTAGCCAGCAGAATCGGCCAATAGCATTTTTTAGTGAAAAATTAAATGAGACCCGCCGCAAGTATAGCACCTACGATAAAGAATTCTATGCCATCATCCGCAGTCTTGAGTATTGGCGCCATTATTTGTTACCCAACGAATTCATCCTTTTTTCGGACCATCAGGCCTTAAAGTACATTCACGGGCAAACTAAGTTGAATCCACGCCATGCTAAATGGGTCGAACTCTTGCAGGATTTCTCGTTCGTCATTCGACACAAGGCCGGTCATGCGAACTCGGTGGCCGACGCACTTAGCCGTCGGCATTCTTTGGTCACGACGTCGCAAGTGACTATTTCTGGGTTTGACTCTATTCGCATGTTATATCAGGGTGATAAGGATTTTGGCATGATTTGGGCACAAACTGAGAACACCGGGTTCAAAGATTATTTGCGTTGCGACGGGTTTCTGTTTAAAGGTCGCCGTTTGTGTGTTCCCGACTCATCTTTT
>JBCNJP010000021.1:5924714-6162855 GCA_039602395.1 Deinandra increscens subsp. villosa | reverse complement strand
GAATTCTCTTGTGATGGTGTGTTAGTATGCTTGTCTTTTGTGTTGTGCTGGTGTACTTGTGTGCTAGTGTACTCTTATGTTCTGTGCTGGTGTGTTTGTGTCTGTAATGGCTCTGTGTTGTTGTGTTTGTGTCTATGCTGGTTTTTGTGTTGGTTGCTTGTGTTATGTGCTGTTGTGAGGAAAACACTACAAAAGGTCAATTTTTGTTTCTCCAAATCGAGCAAACTTATACTCGAATTAACAATAATAAAAAGGAATATAAAGATAGAGATGGAGAATGTAATATAGAAAGTTAAATAAAATATTAATGTAAATACAGAGAATGATAATTTTTAGAGGTGGAGATACAGAATGTGATGTGAACCCTCTATTATGCTTATTAGAAACTTAATGAAATGCCTAAAATCAAGACATTTGTGGTTGTAGAATTTGAATGAAATCAAGAAGTTATTAAAACACAACAGGAATAGTTATTAAAATGCGACATCGTTGATAAGACATCGGATATGACATGTAGACATGTAGTAGAGCAAGTCAATAGTAAACTCTAAACTGAAACCAACTACGTGTTGCAATATAAGTAACAACATAATGGCCAATACAGAATTTAATACTCAGGCACCACAAAAGGATACCTACAGATCTATTGCTAAAACCATCATTAAAATGCAGTCACTAACATGTTAAAAAAACGCAACTTAACCAAGGAAATTCATAATAACCAAATGCAGCACCAAATTGCACAGCACAAAATCAGCAAAAGCACGTTCTGGAGGTAAATCCTGCAAAAAAATTACAAATTATCACATGTGACAAGATGGAAGTTAAAGTTACACATACAACATGTGGTTTTAGCAGAGGTGGCCAATTTCGACCAATCACGGGTGAACATGTCAGTTTGGATCATTATTTGCCTCTAAAGGGTCAATTGGGTTGTGTTTAAAAAAAATGAGCTAGAATGAAAACCAATTGAATGGGAAAAAAATTCACATGTGTACTCGGTATGCATAAAACCTCCTATATTGTTTTATTTCAGAGAATGGGTTAACATTGAAATAATATGGTTTTTAAAATCATATTTTAAAATATCTAAATAAAAGGGGACAAAAAGACATAATTTTACACCCGAACTCATTTAAACCAATTACTCAACACACCCAACAAGGTAAATTAGGTATTTTCATTGTTCATCTATATTCTTATGCAAGAGCCATCAACGTACCTTGAATTCCTTGTTTTCTTTATTCACTTGAATACGGAGACAAACTACAACCAATTGACAAATATAAAAAGTAAAAAAAAAATTAATTGGCAGGACAATATGGTGGGACTGAAAATGGGGAGTATCCATCCATGAATGAATCTAGATTAAGCTTACCAGCTAGGACAGCAGTCCCTACACAAGAAAGCACACCCGAGAGAAAAGAGTTGAATGGAAACGAGCCAACTACTGCCAAGTAAACCACCTGGTAAACAAAACACAAACAAGATCCTTTCAAGTTTGTTTCATAAAGTACATGACTTTTTTATGAGTTTTATTAACAGGGTAGCTCATATTAGTAACTTAGCAAGTAGTCAGCATGATCACTATCATCATTATGCAGAACAATGAAAAAGATCTTTGAACCACACATCAATCATGATTAACAATTTCTATGGAGGAAATTTTCCTCCACCATTTGGTCATAAATAAAATCCATTTTCAAACTACTTCACACTATCACAGCATTAGTTAAAAAAATGGACAACCAAATATACCATTATATTTGTGTTCTTATCGTTAGGAGAATCTAAGCTATATTTCTAGACTATTTGTGTAAAGTATCAAAAGACAATAAACCTCGCATTGCTTTCCATATTTAAAAAATTATGACCCGATTTATAAATTATAATTCAACCACGTCATGTAGGCTGCTGATAAATTCTTCAACCAATGTACACTCAAAATCACAAATGAGAGGATCAAAACTCATGTATAGACAACTACAACTCGAATTACAAATTCCAAAATGCGAGAAACTAGATGAAGTTTCATATATTAGTTAACGAAAAACGCTGAAACACAAAGATAGATCGCTCTCCATATCACAGATCTGCACTAACTGAAGTCATAGAATTGGAAGAATTCTTCAAGTATTCTTGATAGCAAAAAAGCAGCAAATTCAGTCCACAGTCTCATACACTAAAGCAGAAACAAAAATACTGACCTTCCAAACCCTAAAAAGCATTTACACCAAAATAGACATGGAAATCTAAATAATCAAACCTCTGGATTTCACGAGCTTGCAAGATAAACATAATCTGAACTGAAAAATAAAATAACAGCTACATCGACTGCTCAATCAAACATAAATTAACAAAATCTGCATCGATGATGAGCTAGTTTTCTTTAAAACAAATTTGCATAAACCGATCTTAATTAGATAACAGTAAGAGAAAAGACAAGTACCTGAATTAGAGCCGTGAACACAGCAAACACCACGTAGAGATCTATGATCTAGATAAAACCGAGGAAAATGTAGATCATTAAGCCACACAGAAGAAAAAATCGAAACGGACAAATTTACGTGATTAGATCGAGAGAAAAAGGGGGAACCTTGAGATTAGTAGGAGTGGCGGAATAGGCAGATCGGAGAGAGTGAAAAAGAGCATGTGCGTCATCTTTCGTCGCCGGCGACCTCACCATTTCCTCTTTCTGTGCGTTTACCTCTTGAGTCTTGATTCTTGATGCTTTGATAGTCAAATCGAGAAACCCTTAAAAACTTGTCAGGGTGTGACACTGTGTCAGGTTTAGAATCAGGTATAAATACACTAATAAAGATAAAAAACAACACGGCCTATTAGCTCAGTTGGTTAGAGCGTCGTGCTAATAACGCGAAGGTCGCAGGTTCGAGACCTGCATGGGCCAAAGCTTTTTTCTTTTTAGTTCAGATATGGCATTATTAGATGGAGAAAATAACATTTTTTTTACAATAAAAGAGGTCATGTGACAATTACTCAGTTGTTCACATAATAATTTCTCAATTAGAAGTCATAATAGAATTTTCACACTTGCTTCTTGTGCTACTTATTAGTTAAGAGGTGTAGATTACATGCTCATTCAATAACATTCTGATTTACTGAACAAATGGGGTTCTATGAAGCTCATTTTAATTTAAATAACTTAAAATAATTTTTATAGAATATAAGAATTAAATATATAGTTAATATAATATAATTTTTAAAAATTAAATATATTTAATTTAAGGAAATGGTTTGATTTTGTACGGTTTAAAAAACTCCCAAGCTGCATGCCAAATCGTAAAAGGAAAAACTCAACCGTAAAGTCGAACTGATGACCATATTTGGGTGATTTCATGATTTCATACAATTTCGTTTGTCACAAAATCCGCTCCATGATTTTCTTGTGGGAAGTTACACAAAAATGATGAATATGTGTATGGGTGTTCTAAACGTATGAAACTAATCATCCTTAAAATGGCGGACAAAACCCCTTACATAATGAAATTACTTGCAACTTATTGTTTGTTAAAAAAAAATAAGCATTAATTACTTTTAGTTCTTACAATATTCATTGGTAACCTTGTAGGTGATTTTAGTGGTGATTGAATTTATTAAAGATTACTAAAGAGTAAGTATATGTATTGTATAAGTTAGAAGGTGTAAAGTTCATACATATATGAGACTTTGATTTTTCAATAACTTAAAACCTGAACTCTAAGTGTTGAGTCACAGTAGGTCCTAGGGTAGCAGCCATTGGTGAATAAATCTTGTATTGACATGGTGTTAGCTCGCTGAAAAGTACTTTAGAATTTCATAGTGGCTATAAAGTTATTCGAAACAAGATTTGAAAAAAACTTATAGCATCCGTAGTATTTTTTTTAGCGAAAGTAAATCTATTCTTCAAAAGTAACTTTGTTATTTGGATATAACTTTGTTCTTTGAATGTTACCTTGCTAATTGAAAGGAAGTTTGTTCTTCTATCATAGCCGGGTTAATTGCCGCTCTTGGGTCACCGTCGAAGTAACCGTTGTAACTACTAACTTTGACCGTCCACTGAACCATTGTATTGATTTGGCCTCTATATAAAGAAGATCTCCAATCAATGTAGGAAAAACAATTCATAGCGAGACTTCCATATTCGTTCTTGAAATTTTTTGTTTTATCCGATTGAAAATTGAGTTTATCATATATGATTCTAAAAATATCCGAGTAATACTCAAAATCTAAAAATATAGAGGTTTAGGGTTCAATTTTGTTTAAGTTAGAGCCATGTTCAGGTCTATTTATTTACTGATTTATGTATCCATTAGTATTGCAGTTACAATACTGATGAATGTATACTTTTAGGTTTTATCATTTTAGCCATTAACCTTGTCTTTTTATATAAAGGCCCCCATTTATATTTATCTATTTTCCTTTTGATAAATTTTTATTGTTTTTTATATGATATTTCATACACTAAAAAATTGGGTTATTAACAACTATTATTATAATTTATGGGTTTAAATGATTTTTTTTTAAAAGAAATTAGGAGTTTAGGGTTCAGATTTTGTTTAAAACCGAAATGTGTTCATGGTTCAAATTTTCTCATGCTGCTTAATTTACGTTTCATTTGTGGTGTGTGTTAAATATTATTCCCACCGCTCTTCTTGCATATGTTCCTCCATTATGCTGATGTACGTTTATTTCTACGTCGTTTTCTTCATTTACTCAGGGTAGGCTATTTTATGTTTGTGTACTTTGGTTTTTATCAATGCACCTTTAGACAATGTAATCTTAAGAGTATATTTTTAGTAGGTTGTACCAAATTTTATTAACTTTTGTTGCAACCAATGTTTAGATCATCCTAATCATAACTCATATATCTTTATGTGTATATGTAATATATACTTCTCTTATTTTAACAAACGACTAAAAGATTCTCCGCCGCAACTCATGGTGAAGAAACCACTAGGACTTGTCCTAGTGGTTACCCCCTTGGCTCTTAGGGCTTTGGTTACTATGTGACCCAAGTTCTAATCCAAGGGGAGGCAGTTTTACCCCATGTTGTCCCAGGAGGGGGTTTCTGCCAGGAGAAAGCTTCAGGAGGGGGTGTCTTGGTTCTCACGGAGGTCCGAGTAATCGACCTTGGACATAGCCCCGCAAGGATAGGTTTACACGTGAGACCAAAGTCGCCTGATCGATGCCGTTCCAAAAAAACTCATGGTGAAGAAAAACTAACTGTGTACAATCAAAATCTAGTAAGTTCACATTAAAAACAAATCTAATACATTCACACGTGGTTGTGTTGTATTAAAATCCAGCACATTGTTGTACTGTATTAAAATCCATCATGTTGTTGTACTGTATAAAATCTAGAACACAATCATTCTTTTTGCTAAAATCCAGCACACCTCTTATCTTTGTTCAAATCCAGTTTGTTGCAAATTTAGTACGTCTCCATTCTCTTGGTTCAAATCCAATACGTCTCTCTTCTCTTTGTTGAAATCCAACACATTCGATAAATGAAAAGAGTACAATAAAGATTAACACAACAATAAAAAGGTCTTTCTGAAGCCGGATATACCGTATCCAAACAGGGAAACATTTTTCATCTGTTCATTAATGTGTTGAAGTCATTAATTAAAGAAAAAATGACCTATATTAATTCCAGTTATCTACTATTGGCCGATAATAATCTCAATTATTGTTTTTCCCCACAATAATATCACAGTTATTAACATGTTGGCCTGTATTAATCCACCGTTAAGTTGTGACTAACGGTGTTAAATTTTTGCTGTTAGAACTATCTAGTAGGATCTTACGTGACATTTTATTTAAAAAATGCTTTTATTAATTAAAAAAAAAAAAAGAAACTTCTACTAAAAAAAAGGACTCTAATTAGATTACAAAGTCAGCAAAAGCATCGAGGGTTCCCACATTCAAAATTTTTAGCGACAATTATATTCACGTACAATTAATCACAACAACCTCGTTCATCATCGATCATCGATTTATGTCTCCCGCTCTTTCATATGAGCCCATTTACTAGTCTTCAATTCCATCTCCATTAATTCACAAACAGATTAATGTATAATTCGAGCTCGTCACAATTTAACTTTTCATATTTAACTTAGATTGCAATCATGGCACTTTCATCAATTACTTAAATTAAGTCACAATCTAACTCTCATATATTAGTTTAGTTTAATAAAGTGAAACTAGAATGTATCGATCGTAAATTATTATTTCGGTCCATGTGATTTGTTTCAATTTCTCATGTTTATCTATTAGTTTAAAATCTCTCTTGCAGTTCAGTATGGTTTCTCCGATTAACCAAACATGAAAGAAAAGAACATGAACATGAAAAGGTTTTTTTTTAACCAATTCGCTTTAACCGGCAACGGGAGACATAAATCGATGATCGATGATGAACGAGGTTGTTGTGATTTATTGTACGTGAATATAGACTCTCCGCAAAAAAAAAAAAAATATTGAACGTTGCTGACTTTGTAATCTAATTAGTCTTAAGAAAACCTTTTTTTATATAGTAAAAGTTTTTTTTAAATAAAATGCCATGTAGGATCTTACTAGGACGTCCAGTCAGCAAAAATTTAACACCGTTAGTCATAACTTAACGGCGGATCAATATAGACCAACATGTTAATAACTGAGATTATTGTAAGGAAAAACAATAATTGGGATTATTGTCGGCCAATAGTTGATAAGTGGATTAATATAAGCCAATTTTCCTTAATTATACGCCATCATGTGTAATGTGTTATCTTTTCGATGATTGGATTTTAAAATAAAGAAGACAATTACAAATATTGTGTAAACGTTGTCGACAAATCTTATGTTGATAACTCTAATGAACAATTAAATTGACAATTACATAAAGATAGTTATGGTTTTATATCATGATAAAACTACTGGACAAGAACGGTAAAATAATCAAGTACTAAAGTATTAGGAACATCAGGTGGCACAAGACATATTCAATACATGATTTTATATCAATCAAAGAGCTTGTAGCCTAATGGTATCAATATGTAAAGTAATGGTATTTTATATGCATTCAAGAATCCGAAAATGAAGAATTGTGCGAGCTACCACATGTGTTAGATAATGGTATTTTACTTGTATGCTTATTCTAAATTCATGCATTGATGATCTGGGAATGAGATTTTACTAATTCGATATGAAGCTATGTTCTTATATTTATATACCTATATCTACCAAAGATCTTGTAGCCTAATGGTAGGCTCTACCCACTAGTAGTTGAGAATCTAATCTTATTACGACTTATGATAAACATTTATATGAATTAAGATAACGTTAGGTGTGAAAATTATCCGTTTTCTGAAAATTATCCGTTTTGTAGAAATGAATCCATATTTCGTAAAAAAAGTAAGAACCACTTAAAGTTAATTTGATGCCACTCAAGGATCTTTATAGAGCCAAAACCCTAAATTTTAGACTTTTAACCTTTTAATTGGTGAGATATACAACAAAATTACCTAATGTAAATATTTTATTAAAAAATAAAAAATTAATTTACCTTTTTTAACAACACTTTTCTTAATTACCGTCCTAGATTACTTGATGCTTCAAGCTTAACTTAACACCCCCTATGGAAAAGAAAAAAAAAAAAAAGTGGGCAGAAAGCCCGTGATAATAATAAATTACTTAAAAGAATTATTTTACAAAGAGTCTCAAAATGAAAAAGAAAAGGAAATCCAACAAAAACTAAAATCGTATGAATCTTTATGCTCAACCAGTCACTCCTCCCACGCTGTAGAGAAGTCTGGTTCTCGTGGTGCCGTGAAAACAAACAATCACCCACCAAGATGTCTTCTTCTTCATCGCTATCCTACGCAGCTGCCATTTCCAGACCACCTTCTTCTCCATCTCTATCTTCTACATCCCTCCTTCCTTCTGCTTTCCGTTCGCATTTCTCAAACTCCATTTCTCACACCAATCGGTTAGCTCTCTCTCTCTCTCTTATCCACAACATCTTCCTCTTTTGTTGAATTCATTCTAACTAATTCAGCTCTTAATTGTACCAAGTTATGACCTTTTCTGTGAAATATGATAATGGGTTTTCTAGGGTTCTCTTTAATCAATTTATGTATATACACGGCTGATATTATTTCAAGTGTGCGAATTTGGTGAAATTTGAATTTAGGTTTCTTATAATTGGTGATGAATTTTGCGAAATCAGCGAGTATTGTTCAGTTGTAGTGGTATGAATTGAGTTTATTACTGTAACTTGGAAATCTGGCATCTTTGTGGTGAATTTGGTGAATCAAAGCAGTTCAATCCCTTTAGGGGGGTTTGTGTGTGTGTTGATTTATTGCAACCCAGGTGAAACTTGGTGTAACTAACCTACATATTGATGTTTATTGAAAAAATGTAGTGGGTTTTGTTTTCTAGGGTTATGGAACCAGTTATCATTGTGGGTTATGTGTATCTTGATTTTTGAAAGTGTGAGTCTCTACGAGACCCTACGTCCCGAAAGCCAAGCTGCCAAGGCGTTTGGCATTGCTCTGTGTATAACAAAGTTGTATCTCTCTCATATCTTTTACATGTAAGCCTTTCCATCTAGTAAACCACTTATAGCCTCTTCATCCTTTTGGTCATTTTTAGACCCTAACTTTTATCAAGGTGTGTGAGTTACTAGTCTTGGATCTGTGTCACTGTGTGTGCTAGTTATGACCAATTAAGTGTTGCCAAGTGGCAATGATGTGTGTCAGTTATAGATGTTATTGTGTGTGTTCTTTTTGTTAAAGTGAAATAGTGGTCATGTGAGACTTTTAGATAGATAGATATAAATACAAGTCTTTATAATCTTTGATAGTTGATGAGATTAGTTTACACTTCTCTATTTCTCTCGCTAGAGTATCAAATAGTATTAGAATGAATGACTGTTAATTTGAAGAATGATATTTGGCGTTTTGTTGTAAATAAACCATTATCCCAGTGGAGATGTAAAAAGAAATCAAAGTGATCGCTTTTGACATAATTGTTGACTGGATGCACTTGTGGCATTACACGCCTGTCCTCTGCTGACATGGCATCGAATGACTTTTTCTTTACCTCTTACATGTCCCTCATGTACATCTTGGCTTGGAATATAAACAATTCCGTATCAAGAAAGTTTGGAATGTATGAGTTAAAGACGTCATCTTAGTTTTCTCACACCATTTGTGTGTGCAGTCAGAATTCTGCTAAAATTGGGTAAAAGATATCTGATGGTAATGATACCCTTTTTAAGGAAACTAAAATCATGAACCTGTTAAAATTAAATCATAATAATCAAAATATGAATATGTGAAAACTCTAATGACCAACATATGGGGTTTTCCATACGTTAAATAGGCATAAAAGGACTGTTACTTTACTCATACTTATTAGGTGTCAACTCCCTCAAAAGCTGCCAGTCACCAACTTGATCCTCAATTTTAGAGGAGGTGAAATGGACAAGTCTAAGTGGTTATCTTTTCAACATGTCAAAACGGGTCGGGTTGACTTGCAAACTTTTTGTTCAGCTATTTTAGACTTAAGTAAATTACAATTTACACACATAATTTAGGGTGAGGTTCATTGTAGACACTTTCACATGTGAAATGGCTCTTTTTCACATGTGAAATTTTTTGAATAATGAGAAAAAAGAAAAAATTGAAAAAGGAAATTAATCACAACCATTAAATCAAGAGATTAATGGTGAAAAAAAATGTCTACATGTCTACACTTATGGTGGTGTCTACAATGAACTTTTCACCATAATTTATGTGGTGTATTTAAGTATGTCAGATTACATGTTTAAAAAATTAACTATCTTTTGTGTCCTTCAATTTATCTATAAACAATTTGTGTGTCAAAGATGAATACACTATAGGAGGTTTAATGCATTAAAATAAAAACTTTGGAGTATTAGATGACTTTTGACACATTCAAACTCGTTTGACATGTTTCCTCTGGAGCTAATTAATATTTTACATGTTCGACCAGTTAGGGATAGAACATATCCGGTACTGACCCATTCATACGTAAATGGGCCAAAACATCACCTCTAATCAATTCTACCAGTCATTTGCTTTACTACTAATTTTGTGTTCTTTGACTTTGACTAGCTTGAATTGTTTTTTTCTGCAGATTTTTGAAGTTTGGTGTCAAGTGCAGCTATGCTGATGTTGGTGTAAAGGACACCAATTCATTCACTATAGATGTTGAAGCAAATATTAAGGCTGAGAAGGTCTAAATATGCATATAGATCATTTTAATTTTAACTAATTTTGTTTTATAATTACTGTGGACTTTATAAATGCAAATTAAGCAACCTCATAAAGATTCATCTTTTTATCAGCTTGTAGTGTTGGGAGGCAGTGGCTTTGTTGGCACGGCTATATGCAAGGCTGCAGCATCAAGGGGTATTGAAGTCATAAGCCTAAGCAGGTGCGCCAATTTCTTTATCTAATCGCTTCATGAGATCGGCAAAATGGGTTGGTTAGGTAATAAATAGGTCAAGTTTGGTATTTTGCAAGTGCAGATCAAAACGGGTTGGCCACCAATGCCTTTCTTGTTTTTCTTATAAATTTTATAAATAAAATTGATGTATTGAGTATGATAAAAAGGAAGTTTGCTATTAATTACAGATGATAGGCAGTGAGATAGCATGTCAAAATGATCTGAACTTCTGATTTTAGCTGCAGCTCGAAACGGGTGGTTGGATCGGCCCGCCAACAACCGTTTGTCTTTTTTATTTTTTATAAATAACTAAACTATTAAATATGAAAAAGACACAATTACATACATCTAAAAGTTGGTCAATGTGGTTTAAAAAGTGCAACTATACTACATATTACAAAGTTTAGGTAAAAAGGACATACAATCACCTAAATCTCTTATCCATAACAGTTGGACCTTTATATAATCATGTTTAATATATTAATTTCTTCTTAAATTGATGGTCAGTAGCAATACTCAAAGTGTGTGATTTAAACTTAAGACCAATACATTAGCACGTTGAAATCCCGAACGGTAAACTTGCAAATAATCAAATATAATGTCAAAGCTCACTTTTTATGGTGTTGAGCTCTTTTAATCATTCTTTTCAGGTCGGGACGGCCAAGTAACTTGGGTTCATGGGAAGATCAAGTGAGTTGGATCACGGGTACGCTAAGCTAACGATATTCAACATCATAAGTCAAATACCTAAAATACCCTCAACAGTACCCCCTTCCTCCACCCTTTTTGATGTTTTCAAGGTTTGTTTGTTCACTATCAATTCAAATTTTCATTTTTCAGGAGATGTTTTCTATGTAAATTGGGACGAAGTACTTCCAGGAGCCACCGCAGTGATTTCAACCATAGGAGGTTTTGGCAGTGAGGAACAAATGCAACGAATTAACGGAGAGGCAAATATCACAGCAGTAAATGCAGCCAAGGAATACGGTAATATTCTTTAGTTGACTCTTGACCCATTCAACTCACTTCCACATAAATTAAAGGGTCCATTTTCTTGCAGGAATTCCAAAGTTCGTGTTGATCTCGGTGCATGACTATAACTTACCATCATTTTTACTTACATCTGGATACTTCACAGGAAAAAGAAAAGCGGAATCAGAAGTTCTCTCCAAATACCCGGCTTCTGGTAACTAATGACTATAACTTGTCTTTTCTTGGCAATTCATGTTTGTGTTGAATTAGACTTTCTGACTATTTGTTGTAATGATGGTTATAAGCATATATACAATTTCACTCATGCAGGTGTGGTCCTAAGACCTGGATTTATATATGGGAAAAGAAAGGTTGGTGATTTTGAGATTCCACTAGATTTAGTAGGTGAACCAGTTGAAAAACTTCTTGATGCAACCTCAAGCTTCACCAAACCACTAAGTGCTCTACCGGGATCGGATCTAATTTTTGCGTCACCAGTTAGTGTGGATGATGTGGCACAAGCTGCGATAAACGCAGTCAAAGATGATGATTGCTTTGGAGTTTTCACGATCAACCAAATCAAGGAAGCTGCTGCCGGTGTCAAGGTGTGAGCTTGCCCACGTGTGTCGAGAGTTTATGAATATATAAAACGTATATAAATATTTATGTATTTATTGTATTGCATGGTGTCGTATGATTGTAACTACTGAAGGGTGCAATACATAAATGCACTATGAAATCATGGAATTCAGAATTGGATTCATGTTCATCATGGAATTCAGAATTGGATTCATGTTCATCAACTCTGAAGTTTGTAACTCTTTCACACTAAACGACGACTTCTTAAATTATAAAGAAAAACGACACGATTTGAACTGGAGGCAATCTGAATACAAGTTCAGTTTCTTAAATTTAAAGAGAAAAGATGATAAGATTTTGCTGGTACAACCCTTCATCCTTCAACTGCTACATCACTTCATTAACATTCTATCTGCCCGACGGTTACAACACTAAATGACTACCTTAAATTTAAAGAAAAACAGCATTACTTGAGTTGGAGGCAACCCGAGTTGGTGTTTATATTCTAGCTTGATTGGAAATATCGGTCCAAGATGGCTCCACTGTTACTGTTTGAACCAGAGTTGGTGTTAGCTTAACCAAAACTTGTCTCGTGAAGAATCCTAACTAAATCTTCGTAGAATTAAGCTCACCCTTATCATATTGAAGATTTTAGAAATGATTAATATAGTTAGCATAATTATAAGTTTTTAGAGAAGATATCATCTGAATTTGATCCATCTTTCTACAAATAACCGCAAAACTTGAAAGGACCCATGGAAACAGAAGCTTAAGTGCACAAAACTTTTAAACCTTAAAGATAATGTACACAAACAGATGATGCTCAACAAGGGCTGCCATTGTTACCCGCAAAACGGCACCATTTAAGCTATGTCACAGCTTGATTAATGTTCCTTTTCATAATCATGCAAGCACTATGTATATCTGCAAGCAAGATCCTGAGTTGGATTTGCATTTTGAGAGCACATCATTTCTTCGCAGAACCCTGCTCTGAGAGGTACCTACAAGGAAAGACCATGTTGACTTGGATTTAGATTTTTTTTCTTTTCAGATTAATGTGATAAAAAGAGCACACAGACAACTTACTTGCCGGTAGAAAAACCTGCATAAAACCAAGCATTTAAAACAACTGAAAGATCCGTCCGAGACGTTGTCTCTACGTCTTGCTTTATCTTTCCGTCTGCAATTCAGAGACAAACAATTATGCAACTTTATAACACAACATGTTTATGATGAAAATCAGAAACAAAATAAATAATTTATATCCATTAAAGATCATGCCCACCTTTATCTACTTGTATACCAGAAGTTTCTTTGTCAAATGAATGAACAGCTTTGTCCACTGCTCCCATTGCTGCTTTAATAAAACCCTCATCTTGTACAGAAACTGAATTTCCATTGTGAGCTACTGAGGTTGAATATGGACACACGTAGGGACGACAAGAACACATAACGGGTCCAGATGTTTGGGGTGCAGACACATTATGGTATTGAGAATCATAACCAGCACCATAACCATAATTATAACCTTGTGGGTCCCAATTTCCATATTGGTAAAGTTGTTCTAAAAGTTTTTGCCTTTGTTCCTCAACAGCATTGTATTGGTTGAGTAAAAGATTATAATGTTCTGTACTTTCAGCATTGACATTAGTACCATCTAAATCTTGAATCTGGTCTCCATTTGATGGACCTCCATGTTGCTCAACGGCATCAGAAGTACACTTTTCAGTTATTGTGATGTTATTCGTCTCAACAAAAGCACTATACAAAAAGAACCAGTCACTTATGATAAGCTTTGAAGACAGTTTGATACTTTGATGTATGCATGCACACATACCTTTTAGCCTCATTGCTTTCGCTAGAGACATTTGGTACGCTTTCTTCCGTCTCTTTTGCGATTCTTTCTTCCTTAAGAGAACCGTGTTCACCTCCTTTGTCATGCATTATCTGAACAAAAACACATTCATTTTGTAAACTTAATGACATGTTTAATGCTACATGTTGCAGAAGCTGCAAGCCGCCTTATATATAGCTAACCCCATGGATCTGCTCTAAAAGGCTAGATAATGCAACATTTTACAAATGAGACATCCCACATGAACTAACTACGCCATAATACTTATGCTTACATATGCTAACAATTTTTTAAATTTGCTTTCCCTATGTTTTAATATTTAATGCTACTGTTGATTGTTATATATAAAAAATTACCTTAAACCTTAACAGCCATTAATAGAAAGAAATTAATTAAAACTGCTGAATATATCAGAAATTACATTGCTGGTCGTCTGGTCGATTCTTTCAACATATTTCTCGTGTACGTGTAGAATATTCTATTAGATTTTCAGACCCGAAAGGCAAAAACAGAAGCACCACTCACATTATCTGCTCAGTAGTAAATTATCATATCATACTCTCATGTGATAAGACAATTCCATACCTTGTTGGCACACTTAATATTTTTCTATAAAACAAATTCTTCGGAATTGCAACAACCATTTCAACAAAACTGTCTAAATGTGAGAACAGAGAATAAACAGAAGCTCACATTCTAATGTCACATAAGTTTTCTTTAAAAATTCAGTTCACGCCTAGCTGTCATGAACTCCTTAATAGAACAAACCCAAACCAAACCCATGTTACAATATCACATTTGACCATCTTCTTCAATCTTCACACTAAGCTCCATATTCCCCCTGTATATCCCACTTCTCTTGCCCATCACTCACATTTTTGCATATGTGTGCAAAAGTTTCACAGGTCATTCAATTACTCTAATTCTATCGGCCCCATTTAGTGTGTAGACAATGCCAAATGTCAGTTAGAAGTATATAGCAATATATCATAACTGTATAACAAAAACAGCCACAGGTTTCTTAAACAATTAAACAAACACTCTTAGGCGCGCCTAATGCACAAGGCACATGAGGTGATAAGGAAAGCGCCTCAGGACTTGAGAGCTTTAGGTGGCGCCTCATGTCCTTCTGAGTCAAAATTGGTCAAAGTTAGGGTTTGTAGAAGGCTGATATATAAAAACAACAATGAGATGAATGTACGAAAGGTTTGCTTGACTAAAAAGGTTAGAAAGGAGTCGATCAATCTGTAAACTGCCATACACATCTATTATAACGTATACAGATAAACAGAATACCAGATGTATAAACGCAAAACCTAGTTCATTTTTATCGCAAATTTAGCAAAACCAAACGAATTAAACAAATTTGAGCAGATTTAAACAAAATAGAGGAGAATTAAGTCGTTTTATGGCATTAATAATCTCTTCCCCTGTAATCATACACAATAGTGATGCAGATTTCAATCAAAACTCCATACAAGTTCGTTACGATATGAGTAGAGAAATAGTGACCTTGTATTTGGAAATAGCGTCATCGAGAGCATTGACAAGAGCAGAATCGTCCCAGAGTTGTCCATTTTTCGCCATTGTTTTCTGCAAGTGTGCCGCAAGGTTTAAGCACCTTCTGTTATTTCGGAAGACCTGTATATATATGGGGTACTAAGAGTTCAAGAATACCCCCCTCTACTTTTAAATACAACACTTACCTCCCTCGTATTTGATATTCCGATAACATATCGACTTTACGCAAATCGCACTTGTTATTCTTCGAGGAAATACCTAAAACCTTATGGATCTTGACGACTCAGATAAGGAAATTTTAAAGCTTCGATTCAATTAAATACATAGTGCATATTCGATCAATATCAATCTCAAAAGGTATAGCATACATGTTCAATGGTTTAAAGCTTTGATTCACAATGGGTGATAACAGGGTCAATGATGATTCAATTGACGACAATAAGGAGTGACGGCAACTATTAGACTAGGAATATTAGTGTACATTCTTGTATAGCGTAGGGTGCATTATGTAAATCACTGTCTATATATATTTATGTGATGGTATCACGAGGGTTCTGATTTACCAAAATCCTCTCCTATTTTTTTCTCCCTCTCTCCCCTACGCTTCTGCCGGCCCTACCATTAGGGTTTTCGGCCTCCTTCTTCCTACTACAAACTGCCGCAAACAGCCTCCTTCCCTACGCCACCTCCCACCTGTCTCTCTCTTATGGATAAACTACATCCAGCCTTAACCGTCTCCAACATCCGTCACCTCATCCCTATTATCCTGGATCAAGATACCGATGATTACAAAAACTGGCCTGAACTTTTCCGCATCCACTGTCGTGTCTACAAAGTTATCGAACACATCATTCCCTCGGAAGCACCGCCGAAGCCGAAACCAGCCCCTGCCGCCGCTGGCGATGGCGCTAAAACCCCTACTAGCACCGACGATACAACCCTCTGGAAACGCTTGGATTCAGTCGTTCTCCAATGGATGTATGGTACGGTATCCCCACAACTCCTTCGTACCTTGATACAAACCGATACCACTGCTGAAAAAGCATGGAATGCCCTACGTGACCTTTTTCTCGGGTAATCATATTGAGATTGATATTCACTTCGTTCGCGACAGGTGAAGCGGAGCTTAGTTCGTGTTCTCCGTGAGGGTACCAGTTCGCAGATATTTTCACCAAAGGGTTACCTCGTGCGTTGTTTCTCGACTTTAGATCCAGTCTAAGCATCCGTCAACCTCCTCCTTAGACTGAAGGGGTATATTAGACTAGGAATATTAGTGTACATTCTTGTATAGCGTAGGGTGCATTATGTAAATCACTGTCTATATATATTTATGTGATAATATAAGGAGAGACAAATTTCACAAACTATGTCTATATATATTTATGTGATAATATAAGGAGAGACAAATTTCATAAACTATCAGCAACAATGAATGTCGGTGGCTTACCTATACACTGGTTTTGAGAGTGAAGAAAATAATGAATGAAGCTTATGGTCAGAATTAAAACGTCTAAGATGTTACTCAAAATATTTTACTTTTTTTTATTAAATAAAAGATGAATATAAATTAAATCAATAACAAATTTTTGATAAAATAGTTTTAAAGGAATACCATTTTATTAAATAACTTTCTCAAATACACGGTTTGTTCATAATGTGTTCATTAACAATCTTGACAACATAACATACACGACTCAAGTCAATACGCAGGGAAGACGGGCAACAAGCTGCGCCACCAGCTCTTTTTGAATAGCAAACCCTAGACGTATAAAAAAACATTTTTCAATCTAGATGCCACCATATTCTCGTACATGACTTTTTGAATCCGGCTCAACATGCCCATCGTCTCCGACTCAAGATGCCCGAATATATCAAAAGCGAAGGGGTTGAAATTTAATTAAATAAAATATGTTTTTTCATAAAGAAGTTTGCTAGAGAGTTCTACACTTTTACTAACAAAAAGACAAAGTGACTTTTAAAAAAGCAGGTGTGCGATATATGTTAAACGTTAAAGACTCATGGCATGAGTCAAAGTCACGTCGTGGAACACCATTACACCATCCCAATGTGATGTGGTTTGTTACGTAGCTCTAGTGGGGTGATAACTCACACCACAAACTCATGGACCATATAACTCGTGTATGAGTTAATGTACAAGTCTAGTCACTAGATTCGTAACGGAACTTAAACACATAAACTCCTTGAGGCATAGTTGATGCCCTAAATAAAAGGGTTATTGGCTTCAAATAATCCCAACTATAACTTTTTGGCCGGGAACACTCACAACTAATGAAATAACCAACACCACTCTCAACTATTGACATATTTTCTTTCACCACTTCCTCCGTTAGTTTTTTTTAACACCGTTAGTTTAGAGCCTACGTGGCATCCTATCTGGCTAAAAATGTATGCTGAACAGTCTACGTGGCATAAAAAGTTTATAAAAAAAATAATTCAAATCATAGTAACAAAAGAAAAAGAAAAAAAGAAAGAGAAGAGCTCACGTCTGGTCTGCTTCCTCCGTTTCGTTCACCGACGACACCAACCAGTCCCCTCCGTTCTCCGGCGACTGCAGCGGTAGCTGCGGCGGCACCCCGACCTCACTTCTTCCTTTTCCGACTCCCAGCAACCTGGTTCCGATTAGGGCTCCGATTAGGGTTCCGATTAGGGATGCGATGGACATGTAGACGGTGAGGAGGAGAGGGCGGCGAGCTGGTCAGCGGTGGCGGAGAGGGTGGGGAACCGGCTAGATCCGACCGGCGTTTCGGTGACGAGTGTTGCGGTTAATCTAAAGGACGGGAATCTCCGACCAAGAATAAATGTCGTTCATAGAATAAATGTCGTTCATAGCGGATCCCTAATCGGAACCAGGCTGCTGGGGTTCGGAGAGGGAAGAAGTTAGGTCGAGGTGCCGCCGTAGCTACCGCTACAGTCGTCGGAGAACGGAACAGAGGAGAAGCAGACGAGTGTTGGGGGTGACGTCTCTCTCTTCTCTTTCTTTTTTCTTTTGTTTATTATGATTTGAATTAGTTTTTTTTATAAATTTTTTTCTTTTGTTTATTATGATTTGATTTTGTATTTTTTTTATAATTTTTTGTGCCACGTAGACTGTCCAGCAGGCATTTTTTAGCCACATAGGACGCCACGTAGGCTCTAAACTAACGGTGTTAAAAAAAAACTAACGGATGGAGTGGTAAAAGAAAATAGGTCAATAGTTGAGAGTGGTGTTGGTTATTTCATTAGTTAGAAGTGTTCTCAACAAAAAAAAAATTATAGTTAGAATTATTTGAAACCAATAACCCTAAATAAAATAGAGAGAACTTGTGTTTGAAACACTTTCAACTTATCATGAAAGTTTCCTTCTCTCTATCTTCCTCCTCAAAACCCCCAAATTCCACCCTCCGCTCTCCATCCAATCAACATGATGAATCCGCAACCAAGGAATTTATAACAGACTTCGATCCTTCTAAAACCCCAACCGATTCCAGTTCTAACACCCCTTTCATAATTCCCCCAATTCCCAACGAATGGAACCCCCAAAACCAAGCGATGAGCAGCATCGATCTACCCGACGACCCGAACCTTCAATCCGGTTCTGATCCGGTGTCTTCAATCGATCGTTTGATGTTAATGAAGCTGAGAAGTGATCTGAGAAGGTTGCCGGATGATAGCGGATTGGGAGAGTTTGATAATGTTCCGGTGGAGGACTTTGCAGGTGCGTATTTGAAAGGGTATGGATGGCGCCAAGGAAGAGGAATCGGAAAGAATGCGAAAGAGGATGTGAAGGTGGTTGAATTTAGAAATAACGCTGCCGGAGAAGGGTTAGGGTTTGTTCGAACCGCCGGCGACGGCGATTATGAAATTGTGAAATGAGAACATGTTTTGACCGTGAAGATGGATTCTAAGGTATTGAATTGATTCGATCTGTGATGATGAATTTGATAATTTGATTACGGTTGTTGAGTTAGATTTGTCAAAAACATTATATTTGTGACTAAAGAAAATCTTGTACTTGGTGTATTTATTAATTATTCACCTTGATTTTCTCTACTAACGTTATCATAGCGGCCAAACACCTCCCTATACGACTATACGTCACGGATAGGACTATCCATAGCGGACTGAATCCGTAAATAATAAATTCCACAAGAAAACCTATACATCACGGATTGGGCGATACGTCACGTATGTAGGTTTGCTAGTACCCGACCATGCAGAGATCCTCGTACTGTATCGAACAACATACGTCACGGATAGGCCTATCCGTGACAACATACGTCACGGATAGGCCTATCCGTGACAACATACGTCACGGATAGGCCTATCCGTGACGTAATTGGTTTCCTCATACACGACACTGACATTCTTGTGATGACGCGATGGGGGCAGGGGAATCTCTATTGCGGATTTGATGGATACGTCACACATGGGCTTGTTCTCTGTTCGTGCTTTATAGGTTTGGCTATTTAAGACACACTTGTTGGAGTTCATTTCACATAGATTGAAACACTTTCATACGAAATATCATATTGAGTTCATTTCATTTCATATACTTGGTTAGCAATTCAATATCATCGATTAGTTGTTTGTTTAAGGCCTGTTTGTTTCGCCAGCTATGTCTGGTTTACCAAAGATTGTAGATTTGAATGATTCGCCGGTTTCACATAAGATTCTAGATTTGAATGAGAATCCAGATTTAAACCAGGCAAAAGTATATATTTCTCTAATTTAATACCTGTTTGTTTTTAATCAAAATGTTTGAATGCTTTGACCGAAAGATTCTTGTAACGCTGTGTTCCCGAGTTTACTTAAGGAGGGAAAGAAAAGAAATGAGATGAAAGGAAGAGAAATGAAAAGAAAAGAAAGGAAGAGAATGAGACTGATAACTTTCCTTCCAAATCCTCCCAAATCGGAAGGAAAAAGAAACGATAGAATTTAGTCTAACTTTCCTTCCACTTCCCTCCCTTCCCTCCTTAAGTGAAACTCGGGAACACGATATTTTTTTGTTTCCTTCCCTTTCGCTCCTTAAATGAAACTCCGGAACACAAATATTTTTACATTTTCTTTCATTTCCCTATCTTTCCCTCTTTAAGTGAATTTGGGAACATAGCCTAAATGTTTTTAACCAAAATGTTTGAATGGTTTGACCGAAAGATTCTTGTAAAGTGGTTTTGGTTAATATTATGTGAACTACCTTTTATTCAAAGTTTAGTTAGTATAAAAGTCTATTTTAGATATTACAGTAAGTATATATCGGAATAAACGTTTTCAAAGGGTCAGAATATGCTAAAAAGTTCAGCAATCAAACTTTTTCAACTCTTTTTTAACCAAGATATTTAACAATCACGTCACGTTTTTAGGAGTACTTCATATACGAGAGTCACCCTTGCGGGTGGGGGGGGGAAGCAACCGAAGAATACATACGGGGATTACGATCAACCGTCGTACGCATACCGCCGTACCCAATAGAGATACGGGAGCTCGTAATAGATGATCATGTGTAAAAATGAAAATCTGGAAAACTAATCAGGGCTGAGCTCCCATTTATCGTCATGAGCTCCCGTCTGGTTCACTTTGCACTAGAATTTAAACATTTTTCTCGTCTTAACCACTATGGAGCCTAAAACTCACATTCTTGACCTTAGATGGTTGTTTCTTCAGAGCATTCTCTCTTATCACAATTTGTGTTATTCTTGAATATGGGTGAATGTGGTGAAGAAGAGTGAAATAATCCACTGTCGTGAGTATATATCATCAACGATTAACCCTTCCTCATATCATTTATCGAACGAATCGACCATGAACGTCTGTTGTTGGAAGCCATTGGTTCGATATATAACATTTTGGTGGGTGGTTGGTAGAACCATTACACTTTTGATTTATACGCCACATATAGGGCTATATGTGGCGTATGACTGCCACCCGACCACCCGTATGCCATCAAATCACAAGAGTAGAGAATGTACACTTGAAAATATTCGTGTGTGATATACGCGGCGTATAGGTCTCTCCATGACGTATTGGCCAACGGTCACTATTCCCAACAACATTCCAAAAAGTTCAGCGCCCGTACGTGGTTTCTAAAAAACAACGCACCTATACGACACAGATATGTCTCTCTGTGGCGTATAGGTTTAATTTTATGTTCATTAATTACGGATTCATGCCCTATCTGCCACGTACAGGCCTGTACGTGGCGTATAGAGCGTTGTAAGATCAAAAAATTGTGATGTCCCCATGTTAGACCCTTTTTTATACCATGGGTGGTGGCGTGAGTGTCACTAATGTTGTGGAACACCACCCCATCGACGTGAGTGGTGGCGGGACTTTGTGAGCGTGCGAAATCTCATGGAGGAGTTAGGCGTGAGTTGCTCGAATGCAAACAGTTCATCCAATCAATTCTTGCCGCATTTCAAATTTTATTTTATTTATTTAGGCTAAAGTTTGATTTTTAAAAAAAAATCTGTATGTTAATTTTTTCTTTTTAAAAACTAAATTCGACGTCTTCATTATTTTTTTTGAACACCTCAATATAATATTGAACGTAAACGGACATTTTTGAAAGAAAAAAAAAATTTGGTCTCATGGGCGCTTTTCAATAACTTTTTGGTATCGTAAGCGTTTTATTATATTTTGTTTCATATATGTTTTTTTATGTTTTGATAAAATGGTTTTCTTATTTAATATTATGTTTTAATTTTTATAATGGTTTTCTTATTAGGGGAGGGGGTATGGTGGATTGGTGAAGCCATGCTCACCAACCAATTAGAAGAGGCCAACTCAAATTGGGATTTTTGGAAGTCATTTGAAGCCACACCACATGTTATGGTAGTGGTGTGGCTTGGTCCACCAACAAAAGCAGGGTTGACCGTTACCACACTCTCTCCAACGGTTGAATGGGGCTGGCTTCACATGGCTTCTGGAAACCGCTAGGAACCGGAAATTTGAAGCCAGGTGGGGGAGCCGCTATACATGGTATCGTTGGCCCAAGGAGCCATGCGGTTCCACGTGGAGTCAGCCCTTGGAGCCACAACCATACCGCCTCCCCTTAGTTTTAAAATAAAAACAGTTAAAAAAAATAATAAAAAAATATCAACTCACAGCCTCTAACTCATAACAACCACCATACCCCTATATTTTTAGTTGGGTTACAAGTCCAGCTGTTGTATGCGTGACAAAACTCACAACTACAGCTCACAACCAGTATACCACATGCTCTTGGTACGAATGAATTAAGTAGTGTCATTAATTAACCAGAATGTGTCAATTTTTACATAAACCGTTTTTCATAATTAAAGTGTTTGGTTGTACTATGATCTGGCACAGCAACTGTGACTTTAGAGGATCATCTCTCTTCTACAACCAACGAATCACATTCTCACTTTCCTTTAAACCGAAGGATCAAAATTTAAAGACAGATTGAGCTGGATTTAGATAAAAGACATAGAGACTCGTTTATCACTATGCCACCCCTTAAAAAGTGTCAAACGGATCAGATTCAATATAAAAGGAAAAAAGTGTCCCCATCCGTCACCAGCTTAATAATACTGGTTACAACAGTTGTCAGTTGAAGCAAGCTAACGGACAAATTCGACTCACAAGCATGAACATCCATTCAACCTAACAGACAAATTCGATTCACAAGCATGCACATTCATATCAATCAAATATTATACCCGTTTTCATCCAAGCATCTTCGTCTCTTTCCGATTCGACATTCGACATGTGCATTTGTTTCATGTCGATCACAACCAATAAGGCATAAAGTACAATCTTCATGAATATGTTATTTATTTGAAAAGTATCAGGACATTCAAAAATGGAAACTTTGGAACAAAGTGATTAAAAATAGATCAGGATTTTATTGCTAGAAAAAGAATGAAAGAAGTTGCCCCATCTCCATAATGGGAAAAGAAAGCAGCAGACTTTGTGACAATTTCATCAAAAATTAATTAACAGTTAATAACAAGATGTACATCAAAAGAAACCGCTAAAACCATCACTACTTTTACCTTCAATTTTTTGCAGAAAAATGAATGATCGCTGAAGCTCTTAAAAAGCCCCGATCCGATCCAAGAACCGTTACAAATTCACCACCATGCCAATTGAGGCCTGCACAAAAAATATTTTCTTTCGTCTAAATATTTGTGGTCAGTTTTCTGCTGCTTCCAGTTGTTTTTCGTGTTTGTTAGAACTTGGAGACCCAATTTGGATCCTGGTTAGAAAAAGTCAACGCTCTAAGAAATCAGTAGTCAAAGCGACCCGTGTTCTCCAACCCGATAATTGAAGGGCCTTTAACTTTAAGTCGTTTTGGACCCTTTTCTTGAGGCAGTGGTTCCATTGTTGTTTTTCCCGTTTCGCAGTACGAATTATGATCTTTATATTTACTCACAGCTTCTTCGTTTCCCATTTGCTTGTACTTAATTGAGATGTGAGTGGTGCTTCCTTTATTTGATACACTTTCTTTGGCTGCTTTAGAGTAAATGGAACACTCAGATGCTGAATCATGCTGAGATCTTCCTCGGGACTGTAGCTTCTTCAAGCGTTTTAGCCCCTGTGGGTACAAAAGTCAAACACTAATAAAAAAGCCGAAATATATGTATTATATAGACTATATTTTGAACCATTACTTACGATTGTATAGATTAAGGTTATGTTTAACAGTAACGGGTCAAATGAATAATGTTTAAAAAACCAAAATGACCTTTGAATTTAAGTCCGCCTTTATCCAATATAAACCAATCACGAGCTGCTGTGGCGTCCCCCCTCAGCCGGCCCAAAAATGTGGGAATCGTTTTGGAGCCCGCTGAGAATCAATTAGGTTTTGTCATGTGCAATGTACTGTTTGACAATCGTTGGTTCTCCCTTTCAACCAGTACTTAAAACGTGGTGAATTCTTATTGATCCTTAGCCGGTCCGACTATAATTTCCCACATTCTTGGTCCGGCTGAGGGAGCTGCCTCTTGGGGTACATGGCAGCTTACGATTGGTTTAAACTGGATAAAGGTTGGTCTAAAGTCAAAGGTCATTTTGGTTTTTTGGATGGTTATTATGGTGATCTTCCGTAAAACGAAACAGGTCAAAAGGGTTTGGGGTTAGCCGTACCAAAACTAAGTTGTTACAAGTGTTGCAAGAAAACACATTTTTCACCATGTGACATGTATTAGGCTATTTGCAGCATCTTAATATGTTTTGAGATTACTAAAGAAACCTTTTCGAAGTTATAGAGTAACATGAACAAAAAGACTAAGATTACCTGATTTTCAAAACCTGGAGGGATAGAATCAAGTGTACTTTTGTGCTCTGAGTTTGAAGTGGAACGCCGTTTGACCCTAAATGATTCCGAGTCATAATCATCACTTTCTTGACATGTATTTCTAACATCGACAGTATAATTACTATCACTGTGTACCTGCTATAACGAAAACCAATTTTCATTAGATCCCATATGCCATGTGATGTGTTTTCCCTAAGTCATTAGAGGTTAATCTTACATGGTTGATTAAAGACAAACTTCCAGATGAAGAACAGATTGTAGAAGCATCCAAAATCTCAGAACCACACTGCTTAACGTTGTAGCCTGGCTCAAACTTGTTCATATCAGGTCGAGAAAATATTTTGCAATATGGATCATATGCTTCGTGTTCAGTTAGTGGATACAATTTAGATAGTAGAATCATGTCACTAGCAACTTTAGATTGCTGTCGAACCACATTTACAATATCATTTTCCTGCTCAAACATCATGGCTACATTCTCCATGTCTAAGATATCATCCCTTACAGAGATTGTAAAGTTGTCTCCACAAGGTAGGTTAAGTTCCTTGAACTCTGAAATGGAAAAACAAGTGATATCATAATTAGAAAAAATGTCCATATAAAAGCTAAAATGGGACTTCTATTACCCATTTATTTGAAGACCACTAAATTTTTGCAAGAATACCTAGAAAAATTGTGAATCATTCAATATTTTGATCAATGGTTCATACTTTTTAAATTTTGTACTTCTTACATACACACATGTGATATGTGTAGGTTATGTACATAAAAGAACAATTAGACTAATTTGTTTAATTTTTTAACTTCTGTATTGTATACCTACACATGCATAGGCCATATACATGAATGAACAATCAAACTAATATGTTATACATATAATATTTTTTTTATTTTGTACCGTTTACCTATACATGTGTAGGTTTATATACATACACCAACAATCAAATGACAACTCCTTATTTTGTGAGAACCGTGAGAACAAGCTCAAATGAACTCCGATTGAGTTCATTCTGGCAACGTTGGAACTAGCTTGTCGAACCCTAAATCCCTAAATAGGTACATTTACGGTTTAGCTTTTAGGGTACAACGAGCCAGTTCCAATTCCGCTAAAATGAGTTCTATCCGACTTCGTTTGAGCTCGGTTCTCGGATTTCCCATTTGATCTTTCCCCTATATATATATGTTTGAATTTGTAGAGAAGAGAGAAAAACAATAACTGTTATATTATACCCTTTTTATTTTTATATTTTTTAAGATTGAAGAAAAATGAACAGCTTGAATTTATTCTGAGTATTCTCACGATATATATTGTTACGACTTACAAATTGATCCCTCCCCTCGTACATCATGTCAAATTCTTAAATCCTTTTATTCAATGATTCAAATTATTATTGTTAGAAGTATTGTTTTAATAGTATTTCATGACTTTAAGATTTTAGAATGGACAAAAAAGTGTTTCTAGACAAATCCGATCAGGCTCATACGAAACTTAACCAATTTTGACACGTTACCCTACCCGCCCATCTTGCCACGCCTCTTAAATCGGAAAGGTCAAAGCTCAGCATACCATGGCGAAGGCACACAGGATGGAGATAGCAACTGCAATTGATATAAGCTACATAACAGTCACGTTTGCAAACACTGCAGAGAATAGTTCCATGAGAATGTGTGGAATCACCCGTGTATCCTCTTACTTTCATTAGACACCAACGAATACGATGTTGGAAACGGATCAAATTCACAAATGCAGCTTTAATGTTTATTTGACAGATTCCATCTTCGCAAGATTGATCTTCATATTCCATACTTGAATTGAGAATCATGGATTCTTTGCACAAAAGCTCCTCATGAGGAAGAAGAGGTGTGCGGTTTAAAAGTGCATAACGATGACTAGCTACTGATCCCAACAAGAACCAATCACCCATTGCAAAATTTACAGCCTCACCGCAATTAAAACCTAAGGTATAAAGATAATTCAAGTATTAGAAATAGAAAGTATTAGATAGTGTAAAGACAAAATGATGGAAAGTAGCATACCGTGACTAAATCCTGCATGATATGCTCGTGGGAAAGTTACCACGAATTCTCCAGGTTTTTGAACTGCTTTATAAACCGGAACATTGTGTTGCAATAATATATTAGGAGGAAATAAGGTTGTCTTTCCTAAAAGAACATCAAAAGCACCATCTTCCCCGTCAGCTGATAAAATGTCATTACTGTACACTTTTTGTCGAACCACCTTTTCAAAATCCAGAGCAGCATGACCAGGAACACCATACCATGTTTTTGCAGCTCCACAATGGTGATAATTGATGCTGCAAAATGTAAAGACATCATGAGAAAAATGTGGGAAAAATTACAACAAGAGGACATTATATAACAAAATTATATACCTGTATAAGTAATGATCTTCTACATGCCAAGCAAACATGCTAAACAGCATCCCAATGTAAAGCATAGGCTCAGTGACTCCCTGCAAAATACAAACGATGGCTAGGAAAATGGATACAAATAAGACTTTCAGAATCAAACAAAAGAGTCTTTGTCTGAAATTATGAATACCGGAATCGTAGTTTCAAGCAGACGTAGAGTAGATTGAGACAGTCTTGAAACTCTCTGAATTTAGAAAAGAAACAAAAGCAAGATGTTGATTAATAAAATATAGAAACTAGAAAGTAAGAAACATGCAACAACAGATATATTAAAAGACAGCTATTTAGTAAGAAATATGCAACAGCAAACCCAATAAAACAATGTATTGATACTATTACCATGACTTTGTTAATGACAAACACCCAGAAAGCACCAAAAGTGAGTAAGAAAGAATCAAAAAGTTGAATGACTGAAACAAAATGAAAACCTTTAAATTCCATTTGCTACTTGCAAGTTGATCGGCAGGAGAAGATGAAAAAGCACTGCCATCAACATCGCAAGCATATTCAACACTTTCTGTCTTTCCACAAGCTATTTCATGCCAGAATTCTTTTTCCACAAATGAAACAGGAAGACACCCAGTACTATAGTATCTACGTGCAAAAACCTTGTTCGCCATTTTCTCATAATCACGGAATGTATAGTTTCTGATGAATAAAAACGATTACTCAAGCTGAATAATATCCATATACTAAGAATAATATATCAAATATAATATGGGGGCACCCACCTTCCACTCATGAAGAAGGTGGCTTTATCATCAGTATTCCACTCAGCAAGACGGAGTGGTTGCACTCTTGTAGTAAACTTAAAACCAACTTTCTCCCTTGTCAAAACTGTACCGGCAGGAATTGTAGCACTCAAAGGTGAAACAATCTTGCATATGCCTGCAAATACAAAGATTGAAAGGGAAACCGTGAAATTAGAGAATCATGTTGAAGAGGTAATTCCTCAATCTCTTAAATGTTTTTTGAAGAAGTTTTACCAAATCTTGAAGCTTCAGAAGCTATCTTTTGCAGATAAACCAAAGGATCCTCAAACTCCTCTATACTTGGAAAGTATACAGGGCACTCTGGTACTTTATCTATCCAATCAAGATCATTTAAATCAAACTTTTCAACCTTGGGGTTTGACATGTTATCTCTCCCACATAAATCCAGATTGCTGAATAATCCATCACCAGAAGATGAACCTCTTAATGCATCTCCTCCGCTTCTAGTCATTAGGTTAGACACAAATGCAGCCTCATTTACAGTGCCGGATTTCATCCGCTGAAGCCTCTTATGCTTCAGATATTTCAATGTATCCTCTCTGGAGAAACAAACCCTTCCTTCCACCTGTCAATGTCACATTATAAGTCAGATATTGCAGGTCATCATTGTCAACAGTCAACGCATCTTAGGGATTCATAATCATAACTTGAAAACTAAATTTTCTAGTGTTCTACAAATCACTTGTGTTTCCTCACGGTTCAGGCATACCCACAGTGATTACAAGCAAATATAGTGTGCCACGCGCTAAACTTATCTAGGAGCCTCAACTGATGAACAACTAACACATAGAACAGGTGCCAAGGTTATTGGCAAAATCAACCAAGTATTCATCCAAAACAAAATTATTATAATCATAAGCACTTGATACAAACACCAGTATAGAGAAATCTCCCTCGGTTAACCAGTTTATCTCGCAGTAAATTACTGCAGAAGGCTATTATGACTGGTCAAGAGTGTTGAATCCATCCATCTAATACCACTATATAACAAGTCCTAATTCAATTTCAGCTATTACACGAAAAAAGTAGAAACGAATTAATTATAAGTTTATTGTTCAAAAACACCCTGCATAGAGAACTAGAAATCCAACCAAACAAAGTCAACCCACTTTGAACAGTTAACCTAACGACTTCCTAACAAATATCAAACAGAGAAAGGCAGGTGAACGAAATTATTGCCATATTTTGAAGGTCAATCAAATTTTTGGTACTTAAATAATTCACAAACTCCAATAAAACTGAGAAAGTACATTTGGAGACACTGCTTCCAAAATTTTCATTGTAATTCACATATGATTTTGGGACTAAACAGCCATTAGAAGGTCCAAAGTAAAAAGAATTTTCCAGAAATTTTGTTCCATGGACAAAAATTGGGAAAATAACAAAATGCGTGAGATCTCCGGGATGCATTATCCCCAACGCAAATATAGAACATATAATTTAAAAAAACAAAAACAAAATTATGACGTAATCATACCATCTCATTCCGAACCTTCTCGCCGGGAGCCTCCGTCTTCTCTCGCTTCACCAAAACCACACAAACGAAATATACGAACAAAACAGGTGCAGGTCGGCAAAATTCAACCGCAAATCACGATCTCATCACGTATCACCGCCACATTCCCTAGAAACGGCCTCCAACGCAGAGATCGGACAATTTCCACCGGTTAAAACACTGTGCGCTCACAAAATCACACAATGAAAACACCGATAGCTCCTGGCCGAGCGTATAGTTGCTCTCGTCAGAAATTACGCACCGGAAATTACAACCGGATTTTATACCGGCAAACAAGCGGTTTACCGGCGACACCAGAGCAGTTTTCCGGCGGTCTGCGGAGAAATAAAGAGGTACAGTAGATGAAATCCGGAAAGAGTATGGCTTTAGGAAACCGAAAAAGAAGAGAGAGGATAACTTGCATCTATATATATATATTATATTATTTTTTGCCATAATTGATTAATTGTAAAATTGTAAACTGAATAAGCACTTTATTTAGTTTAGGTATTTTTTTTTTAATTTTTAATAGGAAACGGAAAAGTAATTAATAATGAAGGAAATTGGTGGTTAGTTAGGCTTGTTCAACCAAACGCACCCTTTGTTGCCGCTCGAAACGCATCGTTTTGATGCTAAACGTTTTTCACCGAATTACCCTCTAAATAATATTTTTTCACATGTGTTAGGATTATCGTCGTCTTTAAGGATTTTTAAATTAAGAGGGTCTTTGACGAGCATAAAAATATGTCTCTAAAATATAAACTTAATTTTATATTATTATTAAAAATATAATGAGATAGATCATAGATTTTATTTCCGTCCTTGTTGTTTGACATTTTTTTGCCACTTTCCTCTATGTTTTTAAAAAAACATTTTCGTCCATATGGTTTATAATTTTTGCCATTTTACTCCAATGGCTTAACGGCATCCATTTTCTTCGTTAAATTAAAGAGTATTTTGGTCATTTTATAAGAGGGACTATATATTAAATTTACTAAACTCGGGGACTATTTTTATAGTTGTATTAAAGAAATAATAAAAATATATATTTGATCCACACACCTCCACCACTTGAAGGTCACCACCCTAAATTTGGTATACCAAATGTCTCCCTCTCCCATCACCACCACCCTAAGCTACCACCATCTGCCACCAACAACACCAACCTAAGCTACCATCGTCTGAATCGAACCAAACCGAAACCAAATCTGCCACAATCACCATTCTGAAATCGATTCAAATTCAGTTTAAGTACCAAAATCGAGTCCCCATACCATGACCACTTACCCGATCTCAGCCTTGTTCCAATCTCACGGTTTTCACTACTCCGCCACCGACAGGGAGAGAGGTGAGAGGGCCAAGGATATAGATTTAATAAAATTACATAAAAGCCTTATACTTTACTAATTTGTACCCTGAACTTAACAGAAGAAACATATGGAGTTAGTCTATTTGAGTGAAATGATAAAAAATACAAACAGAGGGACGAAAATAAGTTTTTTTTAAGAATATGAGGGAAAGTGACGAAAAATGACAAACCACATAGACGAAAGTAGCATTTAACTCTCAAATATCATATAAATGTATTAGCGATACATAAATATATATATGTTAAACTAAAGAAAGCGGATTTAAAAAATAAAAGAAGCGAAAGATAATAAATTAAAAAAGATAAAAGACAAAAAAGTCTCTAAAAGAAAAGATAAATTAAAAAATTAAAGGAAACATAAATACAAATAAATAAAAGAAGGAAAAGATAATAAGAAAAAAAGAAAACGAAAGATTATAAAATGGAAAAGTATATGCAAATATGGTATGTAAAATTTTAACTTGACATCTAACGATTTTAACTTATATATTTTTCATTATATCATCTAACTCATTTGATAATATAATTGTCTTCACATGTATGTACGCGTATTTAAAAATATATATATAAAAAGATATACAGAATTCGGGCCCTTTAAAAGACTAGCCCATAGCGATCGCTCACCCCGCCTCTCCCGTGAGCCGACCCTAGTTAATTTTTGTTTTGGTTATAATAAATAACACAAATATTCATATGTTTTTTAAAATGTTATCCGATTATGTAAACAAATATCTAATGATAAATCTTTAGATAAGATCAATAAAAAAATACACATAAATGTCAAGGTCGTCCCAGTGTCGAACCGTGATATGGACGATGACAACTGATTCAGATTTACAAGATATATTTCAAATAAGACACTAATACAAAATCCATGATCGGTCAAATTGTAGATGGCCCTTCTGCAACTAGACATATTAATGAAGACAAACTCATGTTCATATGTCACTTGCTAAACTAAGACATGAAAACAAGGGATGTGAGTTAATAACTTAATATTAAGTTTTAAGAATACTTATAAATGGCTGCAAATTTATAAAACTCATAAAAGTATCCTTTATACATCAAACGAATATTTTATAACTAGATTAGTAACCTGTGTACAACACGAGTTGAATTTAGGTTTATAACATTGAATAAATACAAACAAAATGAAGGTTAAGAGATTTGAAAATTATAAATGACGTATTCATTATAAAACATTGATTTATAATTTAATATATTAAAAAATTCATTATGTTTGACAAATTGTTAACTCAAAGTATTGAGTTTATTTATCAGATCTACATTAAGTTTGTTAATTTTTCAAATGAAATTTAGTTTGGACAAAATTGATGATTAGCCTTAATTGGGAATTTAATAAATTGATAACTGAATGTGGTTCTGACATGTGCCGGTAACTAGTGCTGAAGACCTCTTAGAAAGAAACATGAGACAATTATTTTAGTGTTTTATTATGATTAAAAATAAAGATATTACAAGTTCTAACATTCACTAGTTCAAATCTCACTTGTAACAAAAGAATAAAAAATGAGGGTTAAAATTTGGGCAAGTGGGTTTTCTCACCAGTGATGAGTTTCCTCCTGACGGGGGTTGAAGATGATCGGGTGGGTGGTGTAATGTCGCCGTCAGTGATCTAAATTTTCCGTTAAAAAAAACCTACAAGTTCTAAAAGATTACATGATAGATTGGGTTAATAAATACAAACTACTAAACAAGTTCTAAAGAACTTCATAATGTAAATTTGTTATATTTAGAAATCAGTACCCAATATAATCCAAAATCTTTGTAAAGGAGTAGTCAAGTGTCATGAAAATCTTTGTAAAGGAGTAGTCAAGTGTCATGATTTCTGAAATCAGTACCTAAAATATTTGAGACATATAATCCCCAACAAGATTATGTAGATAACTTATTATGACTATCACTATTATAGATGACTTATATGGTTATATGTATTTGAAACGCTTATGTTTATTTAAAGCATACAATCCCTATCAGGATTATAGATTACTTATAATGGTGATAACTGTCATGGGTTATGGGTACAATAAGTGGTGATGATTATTTCTGAGTGGTGAAATCACTGGCATGTTAGTAAAAAGTGAAGAAGTGTGATTATCATTCTATTAGTGAGAAGATTGCAATTGTGATCATTAGGTTATGTGTAATACTGATACTTTTTAACCTCATATTGTTATGTCAATTTGGTGTTACAACACTAGCATTTATTTTTCTCATAATATTTAAACACATAGCAAAGTTATAAATAAATATAAACATTTTATGTATATCAAGTAATGGATGTGTAAGGGGTTTAGTTAACTCACTAAGAATACTATACAGTATTATAGTTTGTGTTCAGGTGTTATTCATTTTTTTTTTATTTTTCATTTACAAGTAGATATATTATACGCGTTATGGTTACAGAATTCCGTGTTAGATCTGATCACCAGATGAGTTTTTTCTTTAACGGAAAATTTGGATCACTGAGAGAACATTACACCACCTATCCGATTATCTTCAATCCCCCATCAGAGAAAACTCACAACTGGTGAGAAAACCCCATAGCCAACTTATAACCCCCATTTTAGTGGGACTTGAACCCAAGACCTCTTGATAAGAGGTTATATACATTTACCACTAAGCTAAGCTAATGGGGTTGATCACGAGATGAGTTATTTGTATTAATACTGACTTTAAAATTGAACCAATTTGATAGCAAAACGCTATATAAAATGATAAAACAAAATCTAAAAAACGTCAACAACCAAAGAATACATGTAGTTTTATGTCAAACCGTGTTCCAGTGGAAATATCACGCGTACATAAAACTGTTAGACAAATAAAGTTCAATATGACTAGATTTTAAACAAAATTTATATCGTAACATAGATAGAAAAAACAAACCATACCACAAATAAAATAAATATATACACCCAAATAAAATTCATATCGAAACATATGTTAGAGTTGTTACGTATCATCGTGGAAGTACACTAAACGAGCGATGCCACACAAAATTGTAAAGCAAACCCGTACATTATAACTAAAGGGTTTAGGGTGTTTAATCTTTCAAAAATCAAAAGTTTAATGGCCAATATCCAAAACAACATCCTTAGGCTGACTGTAGTGGAAGGCGCGTCACTCTTTCAATAACGCCCCATGGCACAAGATCGAGATGTGGTGGCCGTAGTGGTAATAGCGTCCATGGCGCCAGAGAACAGGGTGTTGGTATACAATCTCTCAAAACTAAAAGCTACATGCCTACATAACCAAACTCTGAATTAGAAGTTTGCTATTCTACGTCCCGGAAGAATGGTTATTAATTTATGGAAGAACCTATTCACTTCCTAGGTTACTAATAAATGAATTACACGTACAGTTTAGTTAATTGAAAAAAGTACCATTTTAGTCTACGCATTTTGTTAATGAGTTGTAGACCCGTTCATGCGTTGCGGCAGCCCTGTAATGACAATGTCATTCAGTTTTATTTGATCTTGTCACCGGTTCGTGTTTTGCGGCGCCGGCGGGCCACCAATTTATCCGCCAGTTTAAGTAAAAACGTTTTAATGTGATTAAAGTATAAAACTATAAAATAATATTGATCAAAGTCGAAAACTCTAAAGTATACTAAAAGAAAAAATTAGAAAAATTAAGAAGTATAAAACATAAAAGCCTAAAAGTTTTGTGGTGAAATTATAAAACTATAAAAAGTATACTAAAAAACAAAAGGAGGAAATTTTAGTAAGAATAAGACGTCAAAGTATAAAACTATAAAAAAAAAAGTATATACTAAGAAAATGAAAGTAGGAAATATTAGGGGAACAAAACGTCAAAATTTAAAAGTTGTGTCGTCGCCGAAGTCAAAAACTCTAATAGTATACTAAAAAATAAAATTAGTCTAATAGAAAATGAAAGTTAAAAAGTAAAGGGGTATAAAACGTAAAAGTCTAAAAGTCTCGTGGTGAAAGTATAAATTTATTAAAGTATACTAAAAAATGAAAGTATAAAAAGTTAAAAGTTGCGTAACGAAAGTAGAAGATCACAAAATTTAATTTTGCCGGGGCACTGTTTCCCCTTAAAAAAAATCACAAAACTTAAAACAAAAAAAAACAATTTAAAAGTTAGAGGGTAGAAAACATAAAAGTATGAAACATAAGAGGCTAAACTATGATAACCTACAACTTACTATTCCTTTAAAAAAAGGTAATAAGTTAAAGGGTAAAAGTTATCAAATTGCCAAACTCACATGGTTAAACTTTCCTTAAAAAAAGAAGTAAAAGCAAGTGTAAAAGTTGTCACAGTGTTAAACTCACATGGCCAGACTAAGAAAAAGTACTTCATTATTCCTTCTAGTTTCTATTGTTATGTGAGAGGTTGAAATGAGAAGTTTGGTTTGGTAAGAAAGATAAGAAAAATTTTAGCAATAAAAAATAAATAAGGGTATTTCAGTTATAGTATTCTTTGTTGACTTTTACCTACTTTCCCTTTCTTTTTTAAAACATTCATAATTTTCAAATGCGACATTATTTTAAAATAAAAATTACACCATAAAAAGAGCATTTTTTATTTTTAAACGCATATAGTGTAGCTATATAAAAAAATTACTCTTTTGATTTTTGACACAATGTTTATATCATTGAGTTATTGTGTCAAAATGTTCAGATTATTGTGTCATTGTATCAAAAATATATATAGTGTTGCTATATATAAAGTTAAATAATCTTTCGGTTTTTTAGACCATATGACACAATGATCTGAAAATTTTGACACAGCATGACACAATGATCTGAAAATTTTGACACAACATGACACAATGATCTGAACATTTTTGATACAATATGACACAATGATCTGAACATTTTGACATAATGACACAATGATCTGAACATTTGAAAGAGTAATTTTTTTAATTTTATATATAACAACACTGTAGGCGTTTTAAAGATAAAAAAACACTCATTTTTATGGTATAATTTAAAAAAAAAATATCATATCTAAGAGTTATGAAGATATAGAAGATGAAAAGAATTTTATAAAAAATCAAAAATACACTTTATCTTTTGTTTTCTTTTCGGTTTAATGTGACCCTTATTTTGAAGGCTTTAGTGAATAGTAATATTCCACAATGTTTTAAAACAAGATTTTTAAACCGGACCGGTCTTGTCTATAAAAAACGGTTTAACCGGTTGAACCAGGTTGACCCGGACGGTCGAATAGGATTGGCCAATCAAACCTATAAATTTACAATATACATTTTATAAACGTTCAACCACAACCAATATCAAAAAGTGACTTCAATAAAGTGTAAAATAAATTACAATAATACAAAATAACATCAATACAAATTACAATACCCCAAGTTCTTCAATTGTACCCTGGTTAATAACTTCGACTTCTAGCCGATCACTTCGAGAATCTTATCCAAGTTCGTCGATTGTACCCCAAGTTCGTGGATTATTGGGTTTTTTGTAGCGCCTTTTTGGTTTCCAGTGGAACGTGAACCGTGAACGTAACCCTACTTTTTTGTACGTCTTTCTTGCATTTTCTTTAGATTAATTTAAAATAAAAAAATTAAAAAAATAATAAAAAATTAAAAAATAAAACCAAACCCGGTTCAATCCGGTTTCGGGTCCGGGTCTTTACCAGGTTGAACCGGAAAACCCGGCGGTCTACTTTCTGACCCAGTATTGCTAAAACCCGGTTATAATCAAACCGAAAGACCCACATGTTTTCGGTTAAACCAGTTGAACCGACCGGATTAATCCGGTTATTAAAACATTATCCTATTACAAAAGTAATGTGAATTAATTAAAATTTATTTTTGAGTACGCACCAGGTTGAATTAATTTGCACATGGATGGTTGACTTGCACTAGTAATTTTTTATTTGATACTAATAATTTGCTCATCTATAAAATATTATTTCATCTATCATTCCTTTTAAAAATGGATTTTCAATTATTTATTTTAGTTTATATCCATTAACCATGTTTTAAAAAACTTTAGCAAAGTTGGTGTCTCAATAATTCATGATGCCATGACTGATATAATAGCACTAAAGTTTTAAATTATTTAATGGCAATTATTAATTATAAAACCAAGATATTACTTTTAAATTATATATAATTTATATGTTGTGGGCATATAACTAATATTTCCCCTTTATTGGAGACATATTATTTGTTTTACTTTCTTACACACCTCTTGACAACACCATAGGGAACTTGAAACTCGTTGGATGTCCATAGATTTCTCTTTTTTTTTCTTTTCTAATTCTTTATTTTAGAGTTTGATTAAGAAAAAAAAAACCTGATATCAGCTTCGATGGATGTATAAAGGCGATTTGTATATAAAATATTTAAAGTATTGTGGTATATTACGTGTTTGCCTCGATTAAGTTACGTACAGTTAGGATTTTAATTTGGTATGTTTCTTGATATTTGAGTGAAAACAACTATTTACTAACTAATTAGAGCATTTACAGCCCATTCCTTATAATGAGTGTGAATATAATCCTTAAAATTTGAGGTGTAATTATGAGTGGTTATGAGTAGAGGAGACAGAAGTATTTAAGAAAAAATTTAGTAAATCTGTAAAATTTGAGGTTTGAAGTTATAGAAATTATAATGAGAAAGGTACAAAATGTATTATTTAATTATGGTTGTGACTTGTGAGTGAGAGAAAAAAGTATAGGGATAAACCTTTTGGCATATTTACACTTCACCCCTTTAACAATTGATGTTTATTCTCATTCACGTGCATGCCTTTTGTCTATCGGTCTATCCATAAAAGGAAATGTGAGGATGCAATATTGCAATTGGTCCCGCATTTAGCTTTGGAAACTAGTGTTTGGGACTATTGAACCAACATTTGTACACCATGTGCCACATTCTCTTTAGAATACATACAACATAGTATAATCAAGGGCTAAAACACATAAAGTGTTAATGACAAAAGTTTAAGGTGGTTGGTTAATGAACTAAGACCTTAAGCTGCATGTTTATTTATTTTAATAATTCCTAGACTTTCTAGGATTATAGAATTTAAACTTCTCGATCTTTTGATTGTGTGACGTGCATCTGAATTACCAAGATGTCTCTTTAAGGACAACTATTTGTTAAATGTTTGTAAGATTTCATTAAGTATTGACCTTCCGAAGCTCACTTGTAGTTTATCTTCTTTAGCGTTCAAAGTGTAGGAAAACCGTTCGTAAATTTAATTAAAATAAATACTTTTATTTAAGTACGATTACAACAAAAGAAATAAATCTAATCTATTACAATACAATGAAAATGAAATTCTACTCCTATCAACAATTACAAGGAAATGATTAAAGGTTACACGGAAATGAAATACAATACAAAGAAATGAATATAAGATTACAAGGAAATGAAATAAATTAAAATTACAATACAAAGAAAATGAAATTCTATTGATTTGAATGAAGGAAAAATTAATGACAGAGAATTCTGAAAGAGGTTTTGAAAGTCAAAGAAAATTGATTTGAGAAAACCTTTGATATTAATTAAGAGAACGAGAAGGTTCCAAGGAACCTTTGGCGAAGGATTCGGGTCAAAACCCGGGTCCCTTAAAACAAATTCCGGGTCTACCGAAGAACCGTTTTGTTTCCCAGGGTACAATCGCCTAAACCGTATTGTACGGCCGGGATAACTCTAAGCTTGAAGTTACCTTAGAGTTCTTGAAGATCCTGACGAACAGGATGAATATTTGGAAGAAGATATGAAGATGAGGATGAGAGAAAGAATTCTGTGTGTGGAATTCGGTGTGTCTAGCCTCAACTAATGAGGCTGTATATATAGTGGATGGGAGCCTTGGAGAGCACACTAAGTTAATTCGTAGTCAAACTTTGCATTAAACGTCTTTAATGCAAATTGATTTCTTATTAACACGGAATTGCCTTAATTAGCTCAAAAACGCGTTTCCAGCTGTCAATCCGGAGGAACACGCGTTCTGCTCGAACAGTGGAGCCACGCAGGTCCGCTTGAACCACACAGGTTCAGCCTGAACCGTTTCCGGTTCAACTGTTCAGCTTGAACCTTCCGGCTGAACTTCAACCGGATCACACAGCTCTCACTCGTTCCGCTTGAACTTCAACCGGAACATTTTCCGGCTGAACTCAGTTCCACCTGAACTTCTCCGCCTGGTCTCCAACCGGAACAACTTCCGGTTGAACTCAAAAACAATAAGGCGGCTCTCAAGCGGCTCGCGGCGATGCGAGCGTGCGCCATCAAAGCGTCACATTGCGCCTCATACGCCCACGCCACGCGCGCGCGCGAGTGCGAGTTAGGTCGCACCCCTCAGGGTCCAAGGGATGTGTCCTGCTAAAGGAAACAATAGTTGGTAATGTTCCCACCATATAAACCACTTTTGGTTTCAATCCCCAACCAATGTGGGATGAGTTAACATGCTATACTTAGCATTTTTCTCTCTAATTTTCGCAGCTTCACAAGTTGCGAGACCTCAACTTTGAGCTTCGATATCTCATTCATACGAGCTCGGATTTGGACGTGGTTTGATGCGTTGGAAAGCCCTCACAACGTACTACACAAACCCATTAAATACAGAGGCAACAACCTATGTTATCTGTAATTTATTTTAGTCCAAAGTTGGTGAAAAACTCATTTTCACACTTAGTGAAAAAACTCATTTTTCACTAGTTTTTCTCCCATTTTCACACTTAGTGAAAAAACTCATTGAGAGGATATCTCAATGATTAAATTATATGTCCCCAATGATGTGTCCCGCAATAAAAATGTTAAGGGCTTAAATTCTGCAAATCAAAGGTTATAATGTATTTAACCTAGGAATTGTTGTTAAAAAAAATTAATATTTCATTTTTATTGAAAATATTTTTAACATCAGCTTGGGAGGAGCAAACATTAAGTAGAAATAAAATAAAAAGTTTAACTGAGCAAGGGTATCGATAAGAATTGTCTTTTTGTAAACGGACAATTAAAGTTGATTTGATGGAAGGAGTTAAGTGTTAATTATATGTGTTTAATTAGTTTTATAAACCAAATAAGCTTTCATTAAGTGATGAACAAATGAATAATTGAACACCTAATCACTATACGATAACAAATAAACTATAATTTAAGATTCTAACAATCTATATGTATATATAGTTAAATCATTTATATTTGTCTTTTTGAGAATTTAAATAACCAATAAACTTTTAGTTGGGAACTACTAGTTTAGCATGAAGCAATCCCCTTTGAACTCGATCACAATCTATATGTATCATAAAACTTAACCTAACACTTTGACATTAGCCTTTAATAACCCACACCTAGACCACCATCTTTAAAACAAGAGAGGATATACTACCAAGCAAATAAATAACTTCTTTATTTCTCACTTTGGTAAATAATCATGGTCAGAAATTTAATCAAAGATAAAAATAAAAAAAAAAAAAAGGTACAAGGTTCCTCTATTTGGCTCGGCATTTAAACGAGCTAGCTTTGTTTGACTTGGAAATTTTAGGATTGGTTTCAAACGAGTTTCGAGCAGTAAACTATTTAAGATGGGGTCTTATTTACGAAGCTCATAATCTCTTTCGGAATTTTTTTGTTTTCCAAGAGACAAATTATCACAATTAAAGGCTAGACAATAATTTTGTTTTCCTTTGAGAAATGTAGATTATACATGGTTTTTCTCTAAATTGATAGAAATTAAATGTGACTAATGCGATAATTTGATTATAAAATTATGACCACCCATTTAAAAAGTTGTTAGATTCAACTAAAGAAGTTGTTAGATTCAACTAAAGAAGTAAAGAAGTGAAGTTATGCTAAATTTAGTTGTTAAAAGATAAAATTAAATATTAATAAAAATTAACAATTAAAACAGAAAAAAGAAGGGTGCGGAAAACAATGTAAACAAGTTCTACTAACGCACCTCACCCAAATTAAACAATATTATCTTTCCAGATTTATATTATATACTTAGTTTATCTATTTCTCGTCAAATTTAATGATTGGATATATAATTTTATTTAGACGGGAAATAGAAATACACGTTCCTAATTTTTTCAATTAGATCCACACATATTAAAGCATTGACATCAACGTTGTCTTTAGGTATCTAACTTATAGTATTATTTTTAACTATTGTGACATAATTTTATATCAGGTCGTATATATAGGTTCTAGGTTCGATACTTGGATCGTTTGGTTTTTAATTTTAACGTCTTTGTGCAGTATTTTGTATTTTTTTTACGTTACGCTTTAACAATGTAAATTGCTGTGTACCAGTATTGTCTAGCGCCTCGTGATAGTAAAATCTAGTTTATAACAATTTATAAAAAAGTTGGAAGACAATCATGTATGAGAAATCGACAGGGTCAGCAGCAAAAGTGGCCCAAGTTTTGGTACTCTCCATGAGTGGTTTGGTGTTAATGGCCCAACTTAATAGACCAAGGATCGGGTTCTCAAATAAATAAGTGGGCTGGTCTTTTCTTTGTTATGTTGGACCTTACAAAGATACAACAAGTGTAAAACAATTTTGTGGTAAAATGGCTTAGGAAGGCAATTGAAATTTGAAAGGAAGAATCTTTCAAGCCTTGATTGGAAGACCAAGTGAAATGTTGTTGTCCTAAAAAAAAGTTAACATTTTTATATGGCGGGTTTTCTTGGATCGTCTTCCTTCACAAAGTAATTTATGTAGTAAGGAGGTAGTGATTCTGAATATCATGTGCCCTTTTTTGTGATTTGGAGATTGAGACGGTTAACCATTTGCTCGGTTCGTGTCACGTGTCTAAACAAATATGGCGTTCGATAGGTGCGTGGTTCTCTTTACCTGGACCGGTTTTGGTTCATCCCTGTGACCAATGTTTTAAAAACCGATTTTTTAGTTGAACCGGAAAATCTTCCGGGACTGGTTCGACCGGTCGGACCGATTAGACCGGCTGGTTGAACCGGTTAGGGGATTTATATGTATTTTTTTTATAAAAATGCTAATAAACTTGTACAGCCCAACAAAAGTAGTTAAAATACAAATATAATCCACTCAAAAATAATATCAAATATGTATTTCATAAGAAAATATAAGTTTTAAACTTTAAAAATAAAAAAAAATAAAAAAAATAAAAAAAATCAGAAAACCGGTTGAACCGGAAAAAACCGGAAAACCGGCCGGTCTAACCCGTTCCGGTTATTGCCAAAAAACCGGCATTTAAAAAACCGGCTACAGGACCGGTCACCGGTCGAACCGGCCGGTTCGAACCGGTTTTTAAAACACTGCCTGTGACGTTTATGATTGGTTTGACGAGTGTAGGCTTTTGAGGAAACATAAAACGTTAGTGGAAGGTAATATGTTTTGCGCTTGGTGGGTTATCTGGAAGGAACAAAATGGGATTGTTCACAAAAAATATGACTTGCAGATCCGTTTCGTGTTTGATACTATTGTTCATTTCTCATATCATTGGATAAATTTTAGATAAGAAATTTTGTATGTCTTGAGTTAATTGAGTACAAAACTCGCTCTTATTTATGTAACTATTCTTTTTGGGTGGTTGATTAGGTTTTTCTAACCGTCACATATTTTAATATATCTTTTTGCTATTAAAAAACACGGTTATATAATATTATAATTATAATATAATTTGTACATCAATACAATTTATACACATCAAATAACTTGATGTGTTATTACTTGTGTTCATAAATGAACGTAAATACTCTTTGTCCATAGTACCTACCTACCGTACATACATACGTACACGTGACATTCTTGTTATTTCTTATGCGTTAAGTCAAAAATCAATTTGTATCATAACTGACGCATATGTGTGATACACGGGCACTTTTTTATGCAACATTAAAAAAAATCATAACTTTTACTTACCCTCCGAAATTCCACAATCAATTTCTATATTTTCTTTCACAAATATAACACAACCTACACTTATGGTCTTTCAATCGTTGATTATTAATTCGGTTATTAAACGATTGTTTAGGTATAGTTGGGGGCTTCTAAGGGGAGGCGGTATCGTCCGCGGTTCCCTCTTGCGGCTTCAAGGGAGCCGCGTGGCTCCATGCGGCAACCATACCGCGTGTGCAAGGCTTCCCCCATGCGGCTCCATTTTTGGTCTACGGCGGTTCCTCCAAGCCGGCGAGAGCCGGACGAAATCTTCTCACAACCAGCTGTCATGTTTTTATTGGTTGGTGGGTATGGCTTCTTGAAGCCTTGCGGCAACCATACCCCCTCCCCTAAGATTCCTTGTAAGTTGTAACTAGGCCCAATAAGTATGGTTGCTTTGCTTTTTAAGCCCAGATAAGTTTTGTACTCTTTTAAGGAATAAGGCTCCATTAGTTATAAAATAAAATGTTAGCCCACCTGGAAGAAGAGTATACGTCTTTAGACGGTTTAAGCTTGGCATATTTATGGTTTCTATATTTCTTTTTTGAATTCCATTCATTATTTATATCTACTATTTTTTAAATAAATACTCAAATAGCATTCTCCATCCCATATCCCATTCTCATATAAATGGGGAACCAAACCCACCCTCAAATTTGATGTGCACTATTTACCTCCCAAATCTATTAGCTTTTGTTATTTGTAAGTGGTAAAAAGAAAAAAAATTAAAATAAAGAATAAAGAATAAAGAGGTACTATTTAATTAAATAGAGATAGTTATGAGTAATGAGATGTGAATAATTTTAGAAAATAATATATAAATTTAAAAAGTAAACATATTTAGTTAAATTATAAAGATAAAGAGAGGAACGAACTATGAATTATCTTTGATACCATTAGGCTAGATGTATTATTAAAATTTATATACTCATTTGTATATTAAACTGGATGTTTGGTTTTTATATGTGGTGCCTAGCCCATTTCCCTCAAACCAGTGGCGGACCTACTAAGGTCCCAGGGGTAGCGCCCGCTACCCCTGAACTTTTACCCCGACGTGCAATTTTTTTTTTTATAGGTTTTCGGTTTTTCGCGACCCCTGAAACGAATTTTTCGCGACCCCTGGAAGAAATTTTATGGCTTTTACTTAAAAATATGATCAAAAGCCCCTTAAAAATATGATTAAAAGCCCGTTAACTACCTAAATTTTTTTTTCGGGGGCGCTGCCCCCGAACCCCCGCTAGTCCCCGCTACCCCTGATATTATTTCCTGGATCCGCCACTGCCTCAAACCCGACCCATCTTAATGCAATCTCATATTCTCATTTAATACCTTTAGTTTTATATATATTAATTAGTTATTAAAATTAATAATTAGTAAGTTATAATCTTTCCCTACAAGTTCTGCTAAATTGAGTAAATTCACTAATAAAAATTCAAAAATAAATTTATAAATCACTACATATGTGACCTAAATTTATAAATCTTACTACCTTTTTTTTTTGTTGATAAATTTGTATATTTGCAAGTAATGTAGGTAACATTAAATTTGTAGTTTTATTAGAAAACATTGTTATTTAATAAAATAATTATTTCAAACCATATAATCATATAATAATAATAATAATACGAAAAGTGATTAATTTCGTATGTCTTCGGTTATTGCATTTACTATTATGATATCAAATAACATGCGGAAGTTCATACCACTAGTTACAAAGTGATGTTAAAAAACGTACTAAAAGTCTAAAAATGTGCATGCCGACAAAAACGTGATTTGCTTATACAACAGTCGATATTGTAAACCTAAGTTGACCGACATAAGATAATTCAGATTCCATCCTCTAATTGTGAGAAAATAAAGACTAATTTAAGAATGACTAAAAAAATATAAACAAATAAAACGATATGAGGTCGATTAATCTTCGATTGGTGGGGTTGAATGCCTGAACTGGATCCCATTCTGTGTCCTTTACTCGATCGATTGAGTCGACTTGTCACCTCTTTGCCGAGTGTAACGTCAATTAAAGAGTCTTCGATCGCATCTCAGCTTGGCGAGATCTACGTTTTTTTTTTGGGTTCGTTAGTAGAAACAGAAAAGTTAAATTAGCTTGGGACGAGTTGGTTTTTAATCCCTTTCTCAATTTGTAATTGTTAGGTATGGTGGCTTATTAATTGGGTTTGGGCCCAAAGAAATATATTACTAGTTGTATAGTGAACGTAGGTTAGTTTAGACCGAACCACTCTATATCGTGTATCTCCTTATCTGTGTTTTCTTGACCTTGTGACTTCGAGTGTGTGCGTGATAGCGTTGTGAGTGTGATTTACAGTCCATAGCCCCCGATTGTCCTCCGATAGTAATGGTTTTATTTTATCGATCTCATCTTGAGTTAGTTTCGTTTATAATAATATACATTTCCATTCTAAATAAAAAATAGAACTATAGAAGTATAAAGTTACACGCAAATAGTTTTACACGTCTTTAGAAATATACAAATTGATACAAAAAAGATAAGCGATATTGTTTTGTATAACATATGTATCAAGTATGATGCGACTAAATTTTTGTACTTCTAAATGATATACTAATATAAAATAAGCATGTAAAATAGTAAATTACATGCGTGTGTTAAAACTTAAAACGTACACCATTAAGATTCCACCGAGTATAAATTGTACTAGAAAAAACAAACGTATTAAAAAACACTCTTTTACAGTAGTTGTTTAGATCTCTTATTATCTGGCTTAGGAAGCTTCTAAGTTAGCTTTTAATGACTTCAGTTTCTACGAAGGACTCCGGAAATATATATATCCATTTTCTATGTTCATACCATAATTACTTTTTTCTCTCCCAACTTTCATTTATTTCCAAATGCCCCCTTCATATTCGAAAATATGTCAACTTTGATTAAATTCCCAACTTACGTTACGTGCGGTTTCATGTGATTCACTTGACTCGTCGTCATCAGTACCTATATAACATGGCGCAACATACAAAATGTTTATATGCATGCTTGAAAAATCTGTAGTTATGAAAAAATATATATGAAGTATGTATGCTTAAAACAAAAAATATGACAATGATTTTATTCACTTTCACTTAGGCCGCTACTTTTTTACCCGAATTTGACGGTTTTTAGATCAAACCATAAGTCAAACTGTCAGTAATGATGGTTATTTTAGCATCGTAAATCAAAATTAAGACCGGATCAAATATTAACGATTTTATTTTACGATTTAGGCTTAGTGTCATTCATTAGCGAAGCTTGGGCGAAAAGTTTGGGGGACGAAGAGTATGGATCCTAATTCCGGAGGGGCGGTTCTCAATATAAGAAAAGAATAATGTTCCAACCCTAAAAACTTAAAAGGCCCTAGTCAATTTATTGTACTCTTAAGCAAAACTTTATCATGTGTATTAGTGAAACTTAAAATAATTAAAAGACCTTTTAAGTAAAAAAAAAAATCGGTTAGAAACCGAACCATTAACATACACTTATATCACATATTACACAAATAAGTTTGTGAATGTGAACGGCAAACAAATGATAATTGAAGGGGTGTATATGTAAATAACTCTACTCGTAAAGATTGAATTTATATAGAAAGCTGACATTTTCTGTCAATCTGTCATCCATTTCAGTTGTCGTGTTTGCATTCTCAGAACACTATAAAATCCACAACTTCACTGCTTCAACATCACTTAATTATTTCAAGCATCTAATTATTACAAAACGTACATAAAACTGCAAAAGCTTCAATCAACCAATGAAGAAGAAAGACAGCGGAAAATCTCAGTTAGAGAGTACGATGAGCAAGAAGAAGTATAGAGGAGTGCGAATGAGAAGCTGGGGCTCGTGGGTTTCCGAAGTCCGAGCCCCAAATCAGAAAACAAGAATATGGTTAGGCTCACATTCGACCCCCGAGGCTGCAGCCAGAGCCTACGATGCCGCGGTCCTTTGTCTGAAAGGACCGTCGGCCAATCTCAACTTCCCACTTCAACATTACAACCACCTCAACTGTTCCACCAACCCCATGTCTCCCAAATCAATCCAAAAAGTGGCGGCTGAAGCAGCAGCTACAGCCGCCACTCCATATTCTGTCGTCAACACGACAACTGTCACACCCAACTCACCAATGCCCGAGCATTTTGCGCCTAGCTCATCGACAACTTCATCGTCTTTGCAGTTGCCCGTAAATCCCGTTGAGGGTGAAATCTTGATGGCAAATGATTGTTTTAACACGGTGGTGTATGATGATGATCAACCATGGTCTTGGTACAACTTGGATGGGCCTATTTATGATGATCTAATTCAACATGAATCAATGTTTGATCCTAATTTGTGTTCTAATTTGGGGATCCAAGATGTTGAGGAGGATATTTACGATATTCCTCTTTGGAGCTTCTGCTGAATTTTTGGTGCTGCAGTTCCACGTGGAAATATAATCAGATTTTATGGATTAATTATTTATTTATTTATTATTTATTTATTCTTTGGGTGATCTTCATATTTCTTTGTTTGAGGTCACCGTTTACTTGAAATAATCTTTGAAAACTTTTGTTGTTACTAATAAAGTAATAACTAATTAATTGAATTCCTACCTTTTATCATTCTTCACGTCATCTCAAACTTATATTATTTGTAACATTTTATTAACGTTTTATATATTAGAATGTATGTATATATGTATGTTTGTGTACGTGATAGTATGTTTTTGTACGTGATCGTGATCACGACATAACGAGAGAGAAATAAACGGGCCGTCGTCACACATATAGAGTCGGAGATAGTGAAGCTATAAGACCAACGTACGTAGTTTTTCGACCCTTCTACCTCATCAACCCTCTATGATGAGGAAGGGATATAACGACACATGCTTTAAGGTTTATGTTATCACAATAAAATTACATTCTTTTGGCAAGATTTCCTATTAATTAGTTAGCGCTATTTTTATGTTTTCAGGAGTGAAAATTACACGTGTTTGAAATTCATGAAATTATATCTATATAAATAAATAACTAGTTGTATTACGTATATAGGGTTAGGTTCAAATAAGAATCAATTGCCTTAATTTCTTAACTTTTTTATATAATAGACCTCGATAGCAGGGGCGAAGTTTAATGGGAGCCAGACCAGGCCTCGGCTCGTCCCGTTTTTTAGCTCAAAAAGGGAAATTTATACTCGTTCGGTTTGATTTTTTTTTATATGCTTAGTCTGACCCGGTATATATATTCTTGAGAAACTAATATAAGTAACACAATGTCCACAACCCAACTGGTTCATGCTGAGAACTCAGAACCCATGGACCCGGGTTCGAACCTTCCCAGTTCCATTTTTTTTGCCTTTTCCTTTTCTACCTTTTTTTTATTTACACGTGTGGTTTTTTTACACAGAAAACATCGAACCCCCCAATCCTCCATTCATTCTTGTCGCCCAGCGCCCCAACCTCACGCCTCCTCGGCTCCTCCCACCTCTTCCAGAGTTCCAGTCTTCCGGCGACCACGCCACTGCCAGTCAGTCACACCTCGCTGTCCTCCCACATTAGGGTTCTGCAACAAAGGTACGTTATCTCAATCCCAACTCAAAATCGATCAATGTATTTTTTGTTTTTAATTTAGGGTTTGCTTATTGAATCTGGTATTGTATCTCCATCCCAACTCGAAAATTAACCGATTTTTGGTTTCTAATTTAGGGTTTGTTTATTGAATCTGGTACGGTATCTCCATCCCAACTTGAAATCAATTGTTGTTGTTGTTTTCTAATATAGGTTTTGCTTATTGAATCTGCTAGTTTGATGTGTGTTTTTGGTTGTTGAATCGAGGATTTTAGTGGTTAATTTTGTTTTGATATTATATAATGCAAAACAAGCAGAATGACAATAAGGAAGGATGAAGTTTTTTCAAGGATAGTTTTGCTTGAGTGATGAACTAATATAATGGATTTATAGGTGTGTGCTTTGTGGATGTGTACCAAAAAAATTACTTTTTACGAAGGTTTTTTTTTTATTTTTTTAACAAAAGATTAAACCCTTAAAAAACGTATCAAAAACTATTCCTCAAAAATACTAATTGTTTATGGACTTGAAGTAAATTGAGATACGCAAAAGATAAACTATCGAATATCGATTGTTCACTAAATTATATTTGTCTCGTATGAAATCTAAACCCTTAGTCTACTTTATCTACACGTAGATAAAACTAAGAATATAAAACTCAAATAGTCTAGAAAAAAATGACTCTTTTGGTGTATTATATTAGATTTGCATGTCGGTTGGGTAATTTGTGCATCTTTACTCAGGGACCTTACGAACGGGTTCTTTCTTTTAGTCTTTTCACATAGGCTAACAAACGAATATGATCGACAATTTTGGTGTAATTAACTAATTAAGACCATTATAGCATAATTAATTAGATTTAATTAATATTACATAAGATATTAGTATACAGATTGATATATGAGTTGGAGGTTTAACTAAAGTGCACACTGTACTCATTTAACAAGGTTAAATAATTATTTTTGGAACCAAATATCATGGTAGTTCAATGGGACGAAGCACCATGACCCATGAGGATACGACCCCTACTAATGAGTTACTATTGACGTATGTAAGATAAACAATATATAAAGATCACAATAAACCCTAAAAACCTAACTGAGCCGGTAAGCTCAACCCTAAGGCTATCCGTAATGGTTAAAGCCCCATAAAGCCCCACAAGAGGCATTATGCGCCATGTGGACGCTGACTGGGGAAGGGGCTTTATGGGGCTTTATGGTGTAGTGGATAAAGCCCCATAAACCCCACCATCATCATTACCTTATTATTATTTTTTTTTAACTTTTTTTTAAAAAGTACTTTCATTAAAAATAAAATAAAAGACAACAAAATAAATTAAAACATCACAACTTAAAAAGAAAACACGAACGCCTATGTATAACGATTAAACGTGAAAATAGGATCTTCCGGGTTGTTGATGTATGGCCTCAAAAAAGCCCAAACGCCTGCGTTTACAAAGCTCTTGCCAATTTCAGTTTTGTACTCGCTCAACGACCTTTGCAGCACTGAGCGTTTACCCTCCGCGCCATATTGTCGCTCGAGTCGTACATAGATATCATTAAAAGTTCGTGCATTCGATTGCAAGGCCCACCATTTCGCCCTGATAAAGTTAAAGTTTACATCTTCCACACCACGTCGCCGTTTGAAGTCATCAATCACGGCAGGCCAAAACTCGTTTGGCGGGCGTCCACCATTCCAATTGTGTGCGACGTTAACGAAAGATTGTGCCACCGCTACGTCGTCTTCGATCTTCCAACTACCCATATTCATTGTGAATGTTTGTGAAAGTTTATAAAATAGATGAGGTATATATAGTGAATAAATATGATTAAATTAAATAAATAAAAAAAAGCTAACGGTTAAAAATATAGCCGTTGAACGGCTATATTTTAACTTTTAAGGTTCGTTCGGCGTTTTGTCCCTGACGCCCCCCGGCGAATTCGACCTCCATAACGCCCCATAACGTCGGGGGGTAATGGTCGGGGCGTTATATACGGGCGTTATGGGGCGTTATCGAGGTCGAAAACGCCCCATTACGTTTGGCCTAATAATAGTTAATAATAATACCTAATAACATATTTCAATCCCCCCCCCCCCCCGGTTAGAAAGATAGAAAATCAAGCGCTCTAATAATAGTTAATAATGATACTAATAACATATTTCAATCCCCCCCCCCCCCCCACACACACACACACACACACCTCACGCAGTTAGAACGGTTGAAAATCAAGCGCTCATACTAAAAAAACATAAAACTAAAAAAACTATGAAAAAAATAGCATCGATCATGATCGCAACGTAACTCAAGTAATTAATGTCAATGGCTGTAAACCGTCAACTGTTAACCGCAACTAAAACATTGCAGTAGTTCGATTTCGTGTCCGTGGCCACAGACACATCGATCAACTTGAAACTTGGTGCCGTTTTTGATTCTTCACCGCGAAACTGAGATGGCCCATTTTTCTCCTACTACGTACCAACCAAACCATGCATTATGCATATTGACTCGTTCAATTTGACGCGTCCGTACACACATGCATAATCGTAAATGATAAGAGAGAATCTCTATTAACCAATCACAAAACCTTAAAATTATATTAAAATTATATCTTCCAGCTTGCAATTAGCTGCACCATTCCGTGTGCTACTACGTACTGCCGCCACTAGCAGCAGCAGCTTCCTTCTCCTTGCCCCACGTATACTAAATTCTTAATTTCTATTGTTTTTTATTTTATTTCTTGACTTAAATTTTACTAAATAACATAAACAAAACCGTTGAATTCAGGATAAGTGGGACTATCGCACAATAATACAAAGACTAGGATATCCTAGTTTTTAACTTTTTCATCAATATACTAAAATAGATTTTATGGTCAGAATCTAAAATAAATAAATGAACCAAGAAGGGTCATCATGACGTTACAAAGCCTATAACTTAAGTACTTAATAAGGGTAATTGTAATATCTTAAGATTCCCCAAACTCTTCCAAGCTCTCCCAAGTTTTCCAAGACCCCGAGCTTTTTTCAAGTAATACTCACCCCAAGCTTCCCAAGACCCTAAACCTTTAAAAACTAGGTGGGACCCACCATCACCACATTTTCCCAAACCCTTCCCCAAACCCCTTTCCTCGGCAGCCCAGTCCCACGGGGTCATCCCGCGCCCCGATCCCGAGCATATTTTCCTGATGTTCCCGAGCTTCCCGAGCTCGATATACCCCCCCCCCCCCCCCCAATCTTGAGGTATTACAAACACCCTAACAACTTACAAGTAATAAAGCATGTTAACATGGCTTTCTTCTGGTTTTATTGTGTGGCTCGTTATTTTCCATCCCTAGATAACACGATTAGGGCATTTATACTAGACGTTATATTTAGTAAATATTTAAGTTTTAAATAAAATTCTCAAAACCTTTACCCTTTCTGTATTCCAATAAGGCAATAATTTAATAAACTATTTATTAAATAAAAAAAATTAATCGAACAAAAACTAAAGAACTAAGCTAGGACCTAATGTTATTTTATACAGCTCTACCCATTACATCACCAACTCTCATGCTAAACCAATCGCTTAAGTGTCGAACATAGATCTAAAGATTATGTTACACTTCTTTACTTATTAAATCATCAACTCTTGTACTAATTATTTTGTCTTTAGAACCACCTAACAATGTCATATGGACCAATCAAAGCCAGATACTATTCCTATCAAATAGTAAGTAATTTCAGTTTTATTTTTTAATTTTTTTTATATTTTTATGTGACCTTTTAACATGAGTCACATAGTATAGTTTAGATTATTGGAAAATATATTTTAAATGACATAAAATTGTAAATTAGTTTGCACATCACCCGATTTTTGACATGTGAGTGGTTGTAAAATTAGTTAGTCTAACAAAAGCTTCTTCTATTCCCAAATGCCCGCCAAATATACAGAGCAACAAAAACATGTACAGCTCGCACAAATTGTTGTACCAAAAGCAAATTTATGATAGAGTTGTACATCATGCAAAGAAACAGAAGAAAGAACATACAACTTTCTTTAATATATATAGATCAAGAGAATAATTTTTAAAATCATATTTCTTTAAATAGTTATTCTAATTACACCTATATGAGGAAGAAAAACTTTAAAAAAATTAAAAGATATTGAGGAAGATTTTTTTTTTTTAAATTTCTAAATTTCTAAATTACTATTTTTAAGATTAGCGTATGGCTTAAGTCTTAAGCTAAATTGAAGGGCGTCGGACTCTACATAAGTGACGGTTTACCCAAACGGACGAACGGTTAATATCTTCGTCGTCAATTCGCCTCTCGCTAGGTACGATCGTGATCGTTTTTCTCTCGCTTGCATTTATCCATGTTTTCATCGTTTATATGTTTCGATTGATTGATAGCTCTGTATTCGTTCTTTTCGTATGAAGTTCGATTTCAGTCAGCCCTAGCTTTAACGGTCTTTATCAATCTGTTAACGATTTGTCCCTTTCAATTGTTGAATGGACGCATAGTTTCGATTCGATCAGACGCTCATAGATGATTAAAATTGTAGAATTTAGATCCTGGTGTACTCGTAATTGCAGTTGTATGTCTGTTTTCTGCAACTTGATTTCAAAGTTTATATCATTGGATCGCTGTGTTGTATCCGTTTGAAGTTATTTGTTCTCTTTATTTTAGATGATTTGTAGTTTAATGTGTACAATGTTTCTCCAGATTTTGAGATCAGGAGCTTGTTATCGGTTATTGTGCTGTAAAGTAATACGAAGGAACTATGTTTGTTGATCCTGGCAACCGTAAGTTTCTTTATATTCCTATACATTCAGCATTACTTTCTGTCTTTTAATTCTTTAATATGCTGAATTAGGGTTCTTGTTTCGAATATGTTATTGGAGTTATATGTCAGTCTCCAGTATTCAATTCTTATGTGTAATTCCATGAATTCATAATAAACTTTTAAAATCAAATGTCATGTTAATTGAAGCATTGAAACAAAGTTTAAGTGTTTTCGCAGAATTATTTTGTTTACCATCCAACCCAATGTGGCCCGAGTAAAAGAGGGGTACTTCTATAGTTCTGCACTTCTGGTGCATGTCATGCTTTTCATGTGATCTTTGACTGCTTCACAACTTATTGAACTGAAAATGGGGATGTACGATTGAATGTCTTGTTAAAAAAAATTAAAGTAGAAACTACTTTATTTGTTAGGTCTAGGGTCGTAGATTAGACAAGCTGGCTGTAGATAAACTTTTCTTTAACAAACAAATGACAGATCGAGCCCGTGTATTCATAAGAAAAATTGTTTAGTATGTGTTTTGGTTAGCTAAAAGAGTAAAAGGGTTGGTAATCTATGCGGTAGAAAAATTGTTTAGTTTGTGTATTGGTTAGGTAATAAGGATGCTAATCAATGTGGCCCAAATGCTTGATGGTATTGTATGCCTGATTCTTGAACTTGTCACTCACTAACTTTGAAGTGCATGATTTTTATTTTTTTTTTAAATTTGTGATCAGCAACTTCGTAAATCTAATTGCTTCTGTTTTTTTAAACAGCGTTTGGGCTACCCCATAATAGCCCATTCGGATCACCATCAGTTTTTGGGCAGACCAGTAATACAAATAACAATCTATTTGGGAGCACGTCTCCCTTTGGTTCACAAACAGGAAGTTCAATTTTTGGTGGCACGTCTACCAATGTGTTTGGTACCCCAACTTCCTCACCGGTTTTTGGTTCTTCGTCAGCACCTGCTTTTGGGAGTTCAATGCCTGCTTTTGGAGCTTCATCAAGCCCAGCCGTTGGTGCTTCATCCTCCCATTTTGGTGGTAAGCACACTGATTGACATTTTCTAAGTTCAATCACCAAATATTGTACTCAGTATGGCTTTAAATTGGTCTTCAATGTTAATGCTGATTATGTGAAGAACATCTTAAGTATGTTGTCTACATAGATGTTCTGGTGTGATTGATTAGGATACTAGTAACCATATCTTTTTTCCATGCATGTAGTGGTGGTTCAGTTGAGAGTCTCAACTTGAGACTAAGTAAATGCTCAAATCTTGTTTTCCGATAGATATTAAAAATACGTATGTGATTCACACTTGGTGGCTGACAGTCTTACACATTGTGCATATTCTCCCTTGTAACAATTTCACAAGTTCATACGTAAATACAAAATTTTGGCTAAATACTATTGAAACAATTACCTTTTTTTTTTGTTGGTTTTACTTATTTTTATTGCTCATCTCTTAAAGATACTTGAATCATTATTTTGGTTCATGATGTGTATGCCACCTGATTGCTGTCTCATTATGTTTCTATCTGTTCTGATTGTAATATTATCATACTCTATAGTTTACAAACTTTGATTACACATTCTTCTCATGATCTCATCTCATTTGTGAATTTACATTAGTTCTCTCTCTCTTTGATCTTTTTTATCCCTTCTTATATCTAATTTGTTTGTTTTACCTTGTCTAATCTAAATTACAGGCACGTCTGTGTTTGGACAGACACCTGCATTTGGTGGGTTTAGATCCACTGCACAGTCAAGTCCTTTTGGAAGCCCATTTCAGCAATCACTACCTGACTTTGGTAGTAATCTGTTTGGTTCCTCACCTTTTGGAGCATCAAGTCAACCTGCTTTTGGGGCTCCTTATACACCAGCATTTGGTGCCTCAATCACCCCTGCTTTTGTTTCCCCAAGCATGCCTGCGTTTGGCACAACAAGCACACCTGCATTTGGTACTACAAGCACACCCGCTTTTGGTTCTACATCAACCGCTACATTTGGCAGCATGGACTCCACATTTTGCGCCTCTGTGTTTGGTTCAAGCACTTCAGCTTTTGGTGCTTCAAGCACTCCTGCTTTTGGTGCTTCAAGCTCTCCAGCTTTTGGGTCATCACCCGCTCCCGCTTTTAGTGCAACTAGCTCTCCTTTCAGTTTTGGGTCAAGTCCAGCATATGGCCACTCAACTTCTGCATTTGGGAGCAGTCCATTTGGTGCTACTAGCACAGCCTTTGGGGCTCAAAGCTCCCCGTTTGGTACATGGCTAATTATTTGTTACAAATTGATACTATCCTGTGTTGGTCATTGAAAAGGTTTACTTTGCTAAAACTTTATTGTCATTCACGAACATGCAGGAGGACAGACCACAACACCGACATTTGGGAGTCCTGGGTTTGGTCAACCATCTTTTGGAGGTCAACAACGTGGGGGGACCAGGGTAGCCTCTTATGCTCAGACAACTAAAGCTGACAGCGGTAGTGGTCCACAGCCTGCCATAAAACTGGAGTCAATATCAACTGACAGCGGTAGGCGCATACAGAAAAATAGTCATTGAGAACTTTGCTTTGACATTCTTCTCATATCATTTATGAATTTTTAATTAGCTTATTTTTTCTCTCTTTTATCTCTTATATTATTAATTTATTTGCTTCACCTTTTTTAATCTAAATTACAGGTTCATCTGTGTTTGGGCAGAAGCCTGCATCTGGTAGCTTTGTATACACTACACAGTCAAGTCCTTCTGTAAGGCAGAAGCCTGCATCTGGTAGCTTTGTATACACTACACAGTCAAGTCCTTCTGGTAGCTTTGTATACACTACACAGTCAAGTCCTTCTGTAAGCTCATTTCAACAAGCACAGCCTGCTTTTGGAAGCAATCTATCTAGTTCCTCACCTTTTGGAGCATCAAATCAACCTGTTGTTGGTGCCCCTAGCACACCAACATTTGGGGCCTCGAGCACCAATGCTTTTGGTACAACAAGCACACCAGCTTTTGATAGCACAGGCTCTGCATTTGAGTTTGGTTCAAGCACTCCTGCTTTTGGTGCGTCTAGTACTCCAGCTTTTGGTTCTTCTAGTACTCCGGCTTTTGGTGTATCAAGTACACCGGCTTTTGGTGCTTCAAGCACTCCTGCTTTTGGTGCTTCAAGCTCTCCAGCTTTTGGGTCGTCACCCGCCCCTGCCTTTGGTGCAACTAGCTCTCCTTTCAGTTTTGGGTCGACTCCAGCATTTGGCCATTCAACTTCTGCATTTGGGAGCAGTCCATTTGGTGCTACTAGCACAGCCTTTGGAGCTCAAAGCTCCCCGTTTGGTACATGGCTAATTATTTGTTCCTATCCTGTGTTTGGTCATTAGAAATGTTTACTTTGCTGAAACTTTGTTATCATTTGCAAACATGCAGGAGGATGGAATGCAACACCAGCATTTGGGAGTCTTGGGTTTGGTCAACCATCTCTTGGAGGTCAACAACATTGGGGAACTAGGGTAGTCCCTTATGCTCAGACACCTGTGGCTGACAACTATAGGTATACAGAGCCTTTTGGAAAATTAGTGTCAATATCAGCTATGCTTGCATACAAAGAAAAAAGTCACGAAGAACTTAGATGGGAGGATTATCAATTAGGAAATAAAGGTAATAATTATCGTGGTTTCTCTTACCTCTTTCTCATATTGATTTTCTGAACTTTTCCCCGTTTATCTTTCAGGGGTCCCAACTCCTGCTCAAAGCTCTGCATTTGGAAGCATTCCATTTAGTACCACTAGCAAAGCCTTCGGGGCTCATAGTGTCAATATCGGTACATGGCTACATATTTGTTCCAGAACTGATAATCTATCATGTGTTTGGTCACTGAAAAAAGTTTGTGTTGCTGAAACTTTGTTATCATTCGCAAACATGCAGGACGAGGGACCGCAACACCATCATCTGCGAGTCCTGGGTTTGGTAATCCATATTTTGGAGTTCAACAACATGGAGGAACCAGGGTAGCCCCTTATGCTCAGACACCTGTGGCTGACAGTAGTAGGGGTACAGAGCCTGCCGAAAAACTGGTGTCTATATCAGCAATGCCTGCATACAAAGAAAAAAGTCACGAAGAACTTAGACAGGAGGATTATCAAGTAGGAAATAAAGGTAATAATTGTTGTCGTGTTTTTGTCTTGCCTCTTTCCCATATCGATTTCGTGATTTTTTTTTTCCTTCTGTTTCAGGGGACCCAAATCTTGCTAAAAGCTCTGCATTTGGAAGTAGCCCATTTCGTGCTACTAGCACAACCTTTGGTGCTCAAAGCTCTCCATTTGGTACATGGCTAAATATTTGTTCTAAAACTGATAATCTAGCCTATGTTTGGTCGTTAAAAAGGTTTACTTTGTTATCATACACGAATATGTAGGAGGCCAGACCACAGCACCAGCATTTGGGAATCCTGGGTTTGGTCAACCATCCTTTGGAGGTCAACAAAATGGGGGAACTAGAGTAGCCTCTTATGCTCAGACACCTGAGGCGGACAACGGTAGTGGTACACAACCTGCCAACAAATTAGTGTCAATATCAGCAATGCCTGCATACAAAGAAAAAAGTCACGAGGAACTCAGACGGGAGGATTATCAACTAGGAAATAAAGGTAATAATCATCGCGGATTTTCTCTTACCGTTTTTTCATATTCATTTCCTGATATATTTCTTTCCTTCTGTTTTAGGAGTCTCAAATCCTGCTGCTCAGTTTTCTGGTGGAATGGGCTTTTACATAAACAACGCACAGCAGACGAACCCTTTTGCTTCCTCATCGCCTGCATTTGGGCAGTCATCTACGAATCGGTTCACATTTATGATTTTTTTATCAGTTATGCCATTTCACTAGAAAAATCACTCTTTAACAATAGTTGTTTCTTTTTATGTGGATTTGGAAGCTTCTAAGTTTTCTCTAATGCTTTCAATGGCTTCGTCTTCTGTGTAAGACTCTTGAAATCCATCTTCTATGTTCATTATCACACTTACTTTTCTACCCTGAAGTTCATTTATTCCAAATGCCCCGTCTGAGTTTGTAAAAATGTCAAAAAATTCCAAACTTACTTTTTCAGGAAATCCACGTGATTCGGGTTTGATATAAACATTGAGACCTATGTAACATACATAATTTTAGTGTCCATGCTTGAAAAATCTGCAAGTATAAAATAATATATTACTAGTTAGTGCCCCGGGTAAATACCCGAGGCTGTGATATAAAAAAGAATTAAACGAAGTAAAAGATGAAAGTTTTTTTTTCTAACTATTAAATGAATGATTGAATTGGAGTTCAAGTTCATCAATGGTGGGTTTAGAAAGTTGCGATTTTGTTTTTTGATTCGTTCACCATCATCCGTTGATCGAGAACTAAGCAATATGGATCTAGTTTTGTTAGAGTTTTTTTTACGAACCCAAAGCAATTTACAGATCAAATTTTCACTGAGAAATGAAGGAGATAAGATGAATCAAAGTTATGATATTGTAAAACAAATATGGATCATTTTTATATGGAAAGAATTTATTTATTTTTATTTTTAATTTAATTATAAGATCTTTTCTTTTTGTAAATACCATTTAATTTTTTAATTCAAAAATCTATAAAAATGACACATAAGCTAATCATAGGTGGCACACCTTAAGTTGTTTCACCTAGACATAAAAAACTTGTGTTTATTATATAGTATATAGATAGATGATTATGGATGGAACAAGATTTCACACCCTTGCTTTGCTTAGTAATTGAATAAATTTTTAAAAGCTTAAATGCAGAATAAATTTTTAAAAGCTTAAATGCAAAAAGGAATACACAAAAAAACAAGGGAAAGAAAAAAATGGATTTAAGGGCTTGATACTGTGTATTTCAGTTGCAAATATCACGGGCTCACGGCTTACAAGCTCCTTTGGAGCCCTCTTTGTTATCCCTTAGTCTTAAAAATATAAATTTAAATAGCTATATGGGTTGTTTTCTATAGAAAACCAATATTTTGTAAAAAACCAAAAATTCAAGAGAAAAAATTATTTTTTTAAAAAACTTTTTTTATATGTTTTTTCATAATCTTAAGAATATTGAAAAAAGAAAAAATTTTAAAAATATTTATGAGTTTTTTTTAAATAAAATAAAATTCAAATTTTAGCTTGAAATTAATAATGCACTATGCAACAATAATATAAAATTGGTTTAAGAATATCAATTCATTGTTTTTTACATTATTCGCATAAACTACGTCAATATTTAAGTTAAGTTTCTTATTTTTAAGTAGTTTTAATTATAATGCATTATGCAATACTATTAGTACTATTACATGATGCACTAATAAAAATCACCAAACTTTTTATTTTTTAAAATTTTTTTCCATAAATAAAGCTAATAAAATTATAGACTTTTTTATGAAATTCTTTTTAAAAATTATTAATATATGAAGAAGTTATAGAGAAAAATATTGACTTTTTGAATAATTGTTTGTTTTCTGTAAATCTTTTCCCCAAAATCTAGACTTGAGTTAAACAAAAAAGTGAGCCAAATATTTTTTAGGCTTCGGTAGCTAGTATCACAATCTAAATTGCAGTATAATTTTATACGTAAGTGCAAAGTTATTATTCAATTACACTTCTTGTATGTAGTAGAACTAGACGTAAAGAACAATTTACAATTTAGTTTGATTTCTCTTTTGGACTTTAAACCATTTATATATCACTACATATGCTTAAATATCGTCACTTATATGACGCTTAAGGTCGAACTCGAAAATCACTCACAGATAAAAACCCTAACAATTAGGTAAAACCATTCTAAAGTAAACCCCACTATACACATGCTTTGGAGCGAAGTAGTCCTTCCGTAAGTGATCGTCTCCATCTTCATCACACCTCTTTGTATAATTGTAAAAACATAGAAAGATATAACATAAACAAGTGAAATTCAATTCTAAAAAATGTATAATATTAAAAAACATCATATAATTATCAACTTAAAAACAAAAGAAAATTAAAATAAATCAAATAAACTGTGTAAAGATCATTAAATATCTCAAATAAAACACTAAACATTGTAATTCTTTGACCTCTAACAGATTAAGGTCTTAAACTAGAATTTCATGTAAACAAAGTACAACCATCTAGCTATATTAACTTTTGTTTAATAGCATCATGTCACATGGCTATTTTGGTGGGCGTCACGTAGCGTGAATAAAATAAAAATTCTTTTACTTTTTTCCCTTATCTAAACGGAACCGATTTAACACATGATTTTGTTGTATAATTGGTATAGTCGTGTGAGTTTAGCAAATTAGTTGATGTTTTGTTGGTGGTATAATAGATACACATAGATTTTCTTTGTTTAATTATTTTTAATCTCAATAAATTTAGCACATAAGTTTGTGGTATAATAAGTCAGCCATGTAACATAGTTTTAGGTTTATGCGTTTTGATCTTTAAACATTTTTTATTTACGTTGCATTATAGCAATTGTTTTGTATGCCCACATTAACACACGAGAGATTTCCCCTTGCCTATGTGAAATCGATGTGTGTCATGCAAGGAATGTGTTTCAGGGATCGACCAATGGGAAGAAAGATGTCAATGTCAAGGCAGTTATTCTAATCGTGATGTCACCATCACATAACCTGTATTCTTTCCTACTTTATACCCGGTCTTTGAAGAAACAAAAAAAGCAAAAAGAGATTTAGTCTTTAATCAAACAGTTTAGTGAGACGGACTCGGGTTCGAGACCGTTAGCAATGATTTTCATATGTTTTAACAAGCTGCTTAATTTAACGGCTTAAAATACACATACACTTGCAACTTATTCAAGTCGTAAAATTTTCGAAAAATATCATTCTATCAATCATCTCCAAAAATTAAAAAGACCAGAAATATAAACAAACAAGTTTTATGAATTATGAACATCTGTTTTCATTTTTAAATGTTATTGCTTTATAAATTTAGTTATAGCATTAATTAACTAATGTAGTTATACATAAGTTCAATCACATCTTAACTTAAAAATATTATTTAATAATTCCTATTTTTTATTGGGTGCTGCTAATTAAACATCCTTATACGCTGCGTATTAGGCAATACGCAGCGTATAATACACTAATTAATTCTGCAGACATTCTATACGCTGCGTATTAGGGAATACGCTGCGTATAGAATGTTTTAATCAAGACATCATCATTATCCGGACAGGATTAGGGTTTTTAATTACAATACGCTGCGTATTTGGCAATACGCAGCGTATGTGTTTCTGAGATTATTTGTTCTACAAATCTCTCATTATCTCCCACAATTTTTCACCCAACCAAAATCTCAAAAATCCTCAATCTCAAACCATTCAAGTTAATTTTTTCCAAACGCTCTTCTAAGCTAAGACCCGGTAAAGATGTCGAAACGTCACGAGGTAAACGACGGTGAATATCATTCACAACCTACCCCAAAGTCCTCGAAGTGGGTTCTAAAAAAATGGAGGCCAACAAAAAAATCCGGTGAAGGATCATCTGTTAGAAAAAACAAATCCACCGAGGTGGGTAACTATCGGAAAAGGTATGTAATTTGTGGATGGTTTTTTTATATTTTTTGCGTGGGTTTAAGTATTTTATAATATTTTTAAATGTTTCACAGCACATTTATCGGTGTCGTTTTGAACCAGAATTTTAGCGCTGTTAGTTTTTAGTTCTGTTTTATTTTGAACAAGATTGTCAATGTAACCGTTATTTTATGAGTTAAATTATAACAATGTTATAATTTCTTACAGGACGTTTATTTTCAACATAAAAATATAAAATATTTAAAAACACAAACACGGTATAACTCTTAAAATTTTAAAACAGTTTTTTTTTTGCCTTGGAGCTTGAGGCGTCCCATTTCACCCGGCTCTTCGGGTAATCTTCTTCAGTCTTTGCTCCCAGCTCACTGTCAATGACGTAGACGTCAACACTTCTGATGTCTTCATTTATGAAAGAAATCAGACGATCAACGTCCATATTATTTGTTAACGGTTCGAGACCGCTGTCAAGATCAAGATAAGGGTTTTTAAAATAAAACCACATGCTGTTTGTATTTTCATACCCCAGATGTGGCATGATTAGACTCATATCATAGAATCTAAACTCATTCACATCGCAGTAATCCGCCAAAGTACAACGGCCTTCAACGTATCTCCTTCCCGGTAAATCTGTAAAATGACCGTAATGATAGATATTTAAAGTAAAATATCTAGGATTACGGCTGTATGCATCATCCACGATTAAACCCAGGTAACTTTCATTAGTCGATCGAATCGTCCACGATCTCCTACCGAAACTCATGTCGAATTGGTGAAATAATTTGGGTGATTGTCGGCAGTTTTCTGTAAACGGTATATACCATGTGATATATACGTCTCTATTTATAACCGGGACAAGATTTCTAAAATTTTACATACGCAGCGTATTCCTCAATACGCAGCGTATGTATACATTATTGGCGCCACTGTTCATGAACAGGGTTCACTGTTCACCAGCAGTGTCTCTGCAGGTGGAGCATATATCTTGTTTAAAGTAATACGCAGTGTATGTTGGTCTTCTATGCTTCTTATAGCATCCTTTGAAAACACAAAATCCTCCAAACTTAGACTAAGGCCTTCACTGCATATATATTCCATTAACATTGGCTGCAAAGAGTTAAAAATGTGCAACTTCTAGTAGTTGGTCTTCTATGCTTCTTATAGCATCCTTTGAAAACACAAAATCCTCCAAACTTAGACTAAGGCCTTCACTGCATATATATTCCATTAACATTGGCTGCAAAGAGTTAAAAATGTGCAACTTCTAGTAGTTGGTCTTCTATGCTTCTTATAGCATCATTTGAAAACACAAAATCCTCCAAACTTAGACTAAGGCCTTCACAGACAGGGCATGTAAAGAATGTTTGTGGGTTGTTGGTGGCCTATCGATGAAAAATAAAACTACTTATAAAAAAGAGGATTGATTTTGAAAGTGTGGTCATCATGGATATAAACAGACAGGGCTTGTAAAGACCCTTTACTAATGAAAAGTGTTTTCATCTTTTCAAGCCATGCTGATATGGATATAAACAGATAGGGCTTGTAAAGACCCTTTACTAATGAAAAGTGTTTTCATCTTTTCAAGCCATGCTGATATGGATATAAACAGACAGGGCTTGTAAAGACCCTTTACTAATGAAAAGTGTTTTCATCTTTTCAAGCCATGCTGATATGGATATAAACAGACAGGGCTTGTAAAGAATGTTTGTGGGTTGTTGGTGGCCTATCGATGAAAAATAAAACTACTTATAAAAAAGAGGATTGATTTTGAAAGTGTGGTCATCATGGATATAAACAGACAGGGCATGTAAAGACCCTTTACTAATGAAAAGTGTTTTCATCTTTTCAAGCCATGCTGATGAAAATAAATACATAAACTAAAGAAAAAAAAAATAATAAATAAACAATTATTCTATACGCAGCGTATTTGTACATACGCAGTGTATTATCCCACTATATATACACTTGAAGGTTCATTCCAAACTCCCCACATTTCTTTCATCTTCCCTACTTAAATTTTCCACTTCAAAACTCGTAAAACTCGTAATGGCTTCCACTAACCCACGTTTGTATTCGATTCGTTCGCCTAATGATCAAGAGGGCGGGTTACTGGTTGATGCTGTATATGCAGGCAACGCAGATTATTTCACCTTAAGGATTCACCATGGAGGTGAATTCACGGATGCACCTGGGAGGAGTTACGTTGTGACACCCGAGAATTTCAAGGTTAACTTCCGTTAGACAAACCCGTTAGTTACGTTATAAGTAGCTAATGCATAACTAGGCCGAATACGTCCACGACCTTTGGTTGATCACCGAACCCGTCCATATGTGTTATGTGTTCATCATTGATTATCTTTATGTGCAATGTGATTTAAAATACATGATTTATTATTGTGTATAGCATGATTAATTGTAAATACTTGATTATGTGAAAATTGCCTAAATTTGGTAGTCAGCGAAACTACCGAGCGAAACTACAGATTCGCCCGGTAGCAGGCTAGACTGATCAATGTACCCGAGATCAGAGCCAGATTCGCCAGCCAGCGAAACTGCCAGCGAAACTAGCCTCTGATATAAATAAACTTAATGAACCCTAGTAGCCTCATTTGCCTCATTTCACACTAAACACACACCACTTCTTCACCTGCTGCTCTCTCGAGATTTCTGGCCATCTAAGGAGATCATCAGGAGAATCATCATCTCATCTCACTCATTCGATCCTTGATCAAACCGTGAGTCTCGAAAACCATTTACATGCACCTTTATGTGTTTTCTTTAAAAAGCATGATCAAACCTTCATGAAAACTTGTATGCTTCTGAGATAATACTTAGGAATGCTAGATCTATCATAAAGTTGGCAACTTTACATGTGAAATCCAGCAATGATAGAGATTTATGCTATTTTAGCCACTTTAGGGTTTTGAACTGTATTTTGGTGATTTGATGACAAAATGCATGTTAAACGTGTTAAAGTTGCTTGATTTATGTTAGTAAATGCCCATGGATGCTAAATAATGAATTGCATGTATGATCAGAAGCTGTTAGGTTGATTTTTAGGCAAATCCGTATGTTTTTCACGACCAGCGAAACTGTTGTTCTTTGGGCGAAACTAAGTAGCGAAATTATATATCCTTCCAGCGACACTGACCAGCGAAACTATAGTGTCGCCGGGTAACCTGACCAGACCAGCTCGAGCGAATCTGCTGAGCGAAACACCTGAACGAAAGTTCAAACCAGTTTCCCTGCGAAACTAGGCTAGCGAAACTGCGTCAGCAGTTTCGGGCGAAACTAGCCTAGCGAAACTGTGTCACCGGGCACTGCCTAGCGAAAGTGCTGCCCGTGCACCTAGCGAAACTGTCTAGCGAAACTATGCTAGCGAAACTAAGACCTGACCTAATAACCAAACTTGTGAAATTTGCTTAAGTGTTATGCCATGACTTACCTGATAATACCATGATGAAACATGCTTGATATCTGATTTATATGAACCCTTGTTTATGATCAACCATTGGTGTCGTGTGTCGGTATGTCGAGTCATAGTTGCAACGTGCTATGTTATGGGCCATAGTGACGTTAAGTAAAGATTAGACACGAAACTAATACTTAAGACCTAAACGTGTTCTAGGTCTTCGTTAAACAACAATATTTGGATTACTTGAAGTGTAGCAGTGCAACCAAAGGTGAGTGTCACTAACCCGCATACCGTGAGTCCGTTGGGCCACACCGAATAACTTAACGAAAAACAATGCTGATTAAACTCGAGAGTGCTAGGCACCTCACTGATAAACTTGAGAACTCGGGATGCTCGGCACCCACGTGATAAACTGAAGTGTTTTATGGGAAGCACTTGTGAACTCTGAATAAACGATTTCTGAAACGAAAACTGTTTTAATATGGCTAGTGTAGGTTAAAGTCTAAACCATATGATATCACATGTTTTCTAAGGATGCCTTATAACTTAAAAGTCCTCAACTAAAATTGTGCCATTAATTGTAAAGCGAGGGGATGTTGGGTAGATCTACTGGAGTTTGACAAACTCCGCCCCGTGGCACGGGGAGTGCACGGAGGTACAATATCAGCCTATTTGACCGTGGTCCCGGGGAGGACACGGGGGAGGCAAAAACCGCGATGACTTGGTCCGCACCGTACGGGATGGCTCGGCCCCCACAAAATAAGTCAGCTTTGGTACAAACTTCCTTAGAGCATGGAACAACGGATTAGCTACCCGCGATATCGGTTGAGTCCTTTAACTTTACGGAACTAGTACATACCCGATGACGTGGTCACGGACAAAACATTTATAAACTGAGAATTAATTACGAGCATTGCTTTTCACAAATAAACATTTTTGTAAGCATGTCTTGACATGAATTGTGATTATGAGACCGGGCCAATGCATGACAAGCCCACTGTGGACTCACCAACCGTTAGGTTGACACTTGCGTGGTTTAAACTTTTGCAGATCGCTAAGGAGTATCCGGAGCGGGTTGGCATGGCACGTGAAGACCTTTATTTTAATTGAACTATTTGGGAATTTAAAACAAAGTTTATGTAAAGCACGTGGTTAGTGCTAAGACAAATATTATTTCCGCTGCGTATGTAATTGAAGACTTTGATTTTATAATTTGTGTTTGAACTAACCCTGATTCGTTTAGTATTTGTAACTATGGTTGTGGATCCTGGTCTAGTCGCGCCCCTTAACGGTATAAACTCCGTTAGTGGTATTTTGGGGGTGTGACAGATTGGTATCAGAGCCATAAGTTGCAGAGAACTGGAATCATTTTTGAAAACGATTTGGAAACTGCAACTTGAAAACCTTGGTTACAAAACGAATAAACAAATTCCCAAAGACAAAAAAAAAAAAAAAAAATTTTTACGTGCCAACCTGGGATACTCGCTCTGCTGTGTAAGTAAAGGCTTAATACGTATGTATATATATATATGAGTATATATGTATAGACCGTGTCTAAGTAGTCTAACGGAAGGACCTTAGGAAATTTTCACACACGAATACGAAATGCGACCGCAAGTACGCACACTACTCTGGGGAAAGCGACAACGAAACAATGCTACACGCTACGTCCTGATTTCTACTACGACGACTACGCCGACGGTGACTTTATGGGAAGCCGACCTTCGACGATAGCATTTACGACGTTCTCCGACGACGCCTCGATTTTGCACAAAAATTTTCTGGACTAATAGTGGGATAACGGGAACTGGCTAATATACATATTATGGGATATGTATAAAATATAACTGTGACTGAACACTGGCTACTTTAAACTGTTCAGCAAGATGTCTGGAAGAGGAAACGGAAGAGGTGGTATAAACATGACGCCTGCACAGCTGCAAGCGATGATTGCTGAGCATGTGCAAGCCGCGGTGGCAGCCGTCCAAGCTGCATATGCCGCACAGGGTAACTATTATGCCGGTTAAGGCACAAAGCAATTATATCATGACCTGTTTAATTTTAAAACCCGAACTATTTATGCATCAGGAAACCAACACCACTGCACGTACAAGTCTTTCATGGACTGCAAGCCGATGACGTTTTCCGGCGAAGAAGGAGCTGTAGGACTCCTCCGATGGATTGAGAAGTCCGAGAAGGTCTTCTCCATGTGTAATTGTCCAGCTGAAAGCAAAGTGAAGTTCGCTACTGGTACTTTTGAAGGAGCTGCCCTCTCTTGGTGGAACTCTGAGATTCAAATGGTTGGGCTAGACGCGGCCAACAACATGCAGTGGGCAGCATTTAAGGATCTGATTATGGAGGAATACTGTCCTCGCGACCAAGTGAAGAAGCTAGAAGGCGAATTCTTGAATTTGAAGATGTCTGGGTCTGAGGTTGAACAATACACTGCACGATATCACGAATATGAGGTTTTGTGCCCCTCAATGGTTGATGCCGAATTCAAACGCGTCGAGCGTTACCTGGAGGGCCTCGCGCCTCAAATCAAAGGACTGGTAACTGCCAGCAACCCCGCAAACGTGCAGCAAGCCATTCGTTTGGCTCACAAGCTCACTGATCAAGAGGTCGAGAAAGGTACTCTGCCTGCGAAAGCCACCGAGAAGACTGCCTTGAGTGGCAAAAGAAAAGCTGAAGATGAAGCTCCGGAGAACTCGATGAATGTTCAAAGTGTGGGTAACAGTACTGGGAGGTCTTTCAACTCCCAAGGTCAAAGCAAGAGATCAGGGAACAACAGTAGCAACTACCGCCAGGGTGGCAATGGTCAAGGCAACTACAGGGGTAACCTGCCCTTGTGCAACAGATGTGGGAAGCATCATGCTGGTAATTGTAGGAAGAATATGAACTGTGAAAGGTGTGGCAAGGGAGGCCACGAAGCAAAAGACTGTTGGGCGACTTTGCCCGAGCAACAAAACCGCCCCAGAAGAAACAACAACAACAACTATGGGAACAATCGGGGTAATGGGAACAACAACGGTCAGAACCAGAACAACAACAATGGGGGAGCCCGTGGCTGCTTTGAGTGTGGTGCTCAAGGCCACATTAAAAGAGACTGCCCTCAGTTAAGAAGACAAGGTAATGGCAATCAGGGGAATAACGGTGGGAATGGTAACGGTGGAGGAAATGGTAATGGGAATGGCAATGGTAATGGTGGAAACGGGAATGGTGGAAATGGTAGAGGTCGAGCTTTCGTCATGGGCCAGGGTGAAGCTCGCAATGATGCCAACGTGATCAATGGTAAATTTATTTTGAACGGTTTCTTTGCTACTGTTTTATTTGATTCTGGTGCTGAGAAAAGTTTTATTTCCACTAAATTTGCTAAATTGATTAACGCTAAACCGATCGACTTAGATGCTAAATATGTGGTAGAGCTAGCTAATGGTAAACTTCATGATACAACCCGGATAGTTAAGGACTGTAAGTTAGAACTAGCTGGCCATACCCTAGGAATTGACCTTATGCCTTTCCCGATTGGTAGTTTCGACGTCATAGTAGGAATGGATTGGTTATCCGAAAACCGAGCTGAAATTTTATGTAAGGAAAAAGTGGTTCGTATTCCACTCGAAGACGGCAAAGTGTTAACGGTTCAAGGTGAGAAAGGTGGAACAGTCACCGGCATTATTTCATTCCTTAAAGCTCAGAAATGCCTCCGTAAGGGTCACTTCGCGATTCTTGCGAACGTCACTGACACGACACATCCCGAGCGCAAAATTGATGATTACCCGATAGTTCGCGACTTCCAAGACGTATTTCCTGAAGATCTGCCTGGTCTGCCTCCATTTAGACAAGTTGAGTTTGGGATTGATTTGGCTCCAGGTGCCGCTCCAATTGCACGCGCTCCGTATCGTTTGGCTGTAAGCGAACTCAACGAACTCTCCGCGCAACTACAAGAGCTACTCGACAAGGGGTTTATTCGTCCAAGTTCGTCTCCATGGGGAGCTCCGGTACTGTTTGTTAAGAAGAAGGATGGAACGTTCCGCATGTGCATCGACTACCGAGAGCTTAACAAAGTTACGATCAAGAATCGGTATCCGCTTCCTCGCATCGACGATCTCTTCGACCAACTACAGGGTTCAAGCTACTTTTCAAAGATTGATCTACGGTCTGGATACCACCAACTTCGCGTTCGCGATGAGGATGTACCCAAGACTGCTTTCAGAACTCGGTATGGTCACTACGAGTTCCTGGTTATGCCGTTTGGGCTAACCAATGCACCGGCTGTGTTTATGGATCTGATGAATCGAGTGTGCAAGCCGTACCTCGACAAGTTTGTAATAGTCTTCATCGACGATATTTTGATCTACTCTAAGTCAAAGGAGGAACACGAGGAGCACCTGCGACTTATACTGGAATTGCTCCGCAAGGAACAGCTTTATGCTAAGTTTTCGAAGTGCGACTTTTGGATCCGCGAAGTCCAGTTTCTTGGACATATTGTAAATGAGGAAGGAATTCATGTCGATCCAGCCAAAGTGGAAGCGATAAAGAACTGGTCTACCCCAAGAGCGCCAACAGAGATCCGACAATTTTTAGGGCTTGCCGGATATTATCGAAGGTTTATTAAGGGTTTCTCTCAACTGGCTCAACCCTTAACGGCCTTAACGCACAAGGGAGTGCAATACAGATGGGGTGAGAAGGAAGAGCGCGCGTTCCAAACGCTCAAAGATATGCTATGTTCGGCTCCAATCCTTGCGTTACCCGATGGAGTTGACGATTTTGTGGTTTATTGCGATGCATCAATCCAAGGACTCGGTTGCGTGTTGATGCAACGAGATAAAGTGATTGCCTATGGGTCCAGGCAACTAAAGGATACTGAAAAGAACTATACAACGCATGATTTGGAAATGGGAGCCGTTGTTCATGCACTTAAGATTTGGAGACACTACTTATATGGAACAAAGTGCACAATATTCACCGATCATAAGAGTTTACAACACATCTTCGATCAGAAAGATCTCAACATGCGGCAAAGAAGGTGGGTTGAATTACTGAATGATTATGATTTGGCAATCAAGTATCATCCTGGAAAAGCCAACGTTGTGGCCGATGCCCTGAGCAGAAAAGAATACGAAAAGCCTCGTCGGGTACGAGCGCTTCAACTTACAATACATTCAGGATTACCGGATCGGATCCGTGACTGCCAACAAGAAGCTTTGAAAGCAGAAAACTTCGCAGCTGAAGCACTGCGTGGTGTAGATGGCCATTCTGAAGTTAAGTCTGATACACATATTATAATGACAGAATCTGGGTCCCTTTGTTTGGAAATCTCCGTGAGCTCGTAATGGACGAGGCTCACAAGTCAAGATACTCGGTACACCCCGGATCAGACAAAATGTATCAAGACTTGAAAAATCTTTATTGGTGGCCGAACATGAAAGCCGACATTGCCCGATATGTGGCTAAATGCCTAACTTGCTCAAGAGTCAAGATTGAATATCAGAAGCCTTCTGGTTTACTCCAACAACCAAAGATCCCGGAATGGAAATGGGAGGACATCTCCATGGATTTTGTAACGGGACTACCTCATCGATCAAATCAACCAGATACGATTTGGGTTGTCATCGATCGACTAACCAAATCGGCACATTTCATTCCGATGAAGGAAAGCGATAATATGGATAAACTGACAAAGCTGTACATCGACAAAATTGTGAAGCTTCACGGTGTGCCTAAGACTATCATTTCTGATCGAGATCCTCGATTCACCTCCCGGTTATGGCAATCAATGCAGGAAGCATTGGGAACCCGATTAGATATGAGTACAGCCTATCACCCACAAACAGATGGTCAGTCGGAGCGAACCATTCAAACCTTGGAAGATATGCTCCGAGCTTGTGTTCTGGACTTTGGAAAGGATTGGGAGACTCACCTTCCACTGGTGGAGTTCTCTTACAACAATAGCTATCATTCAAGCATCCGTGCAGCCCCTTTTGAAGCACTTTATGGCCGGAAATGTAGATCGCCCGTGTGTTGGGCCGAAACGGGTGAGAAGGGACTCATTGGACCGGAAGTTATCCACGATATGACCGAACGGATTATTCAAATCAGACAACGGCTGGCTGCAGCGCGTGATCGACAAAAGAGCTATGCCGACAAACGCCGAAAACCTCTAAAGTTCGAGGTGGGTGACAAAGTATTGCTGAAGGTATCTCCCTGGAAGGGAGTGATACGCTTCGGGAAGCGCGGAAAGTTAAATCCTCGCTACATCGGTCCGTTTGAAATAATTGGGGAAGTAGGCCCGGTGGCCTATCGATTGCAACTTCCTGCTGAACTCGATGGAGTTCATAACGTGTTTCACGTTTCCAATCTAAAGAAATGTCTAGCTGAAGACATCGAAATAATCCCTCTGGAGGAATTGGAAATCGATGAACATCTGAGATTCATCGAGCAACCGGTAGAAATCATGGGACGCGAGGAGAAAGCCCTCAAACGTAGCAAGATTCCGATCGTCAAAGTGCGATGGAACTCAAGGCGTGGACCTGAATATACTTGGGAGCGAGAGGATCAAATGAAGAAAAAGTATCCTCACTTGTTCGAAACTCAAGGTATGATTTAATTTTGGGGACCAAAATTCCTTAACGGGAGGAGGATGTGACAACCCTAAAACTTTTTGCTTTCTTTCCCCAGCGACGATAGCAACAACGACAGCTGATGCTGCGAACGCTACGACACAAGAATAATTTTCGGGACGAAAATTCCAATTTCAGGGGAATGATGTGACACCCGAGAATTTCAAGGTTAACTTCCGTTAGACAAACCCGTTAGTTACGTTATAAGTAGCTAATGCATAACTAGGCCGAATACGTCCACGACCTTTGGTTGATCACCGAACCCGTCCATATATGTTATGTGTTCATCATTGATTATCTTTATGTGCAATGTGATTTAAAATACATGATTTATTATTGTGTATAGCATGATTAATTGTAAATACTTGATTATGTGAAAATTGCCTAAATTTGGTAGTCAGCGAAACTACCGAGCGAAACTACAGATTCGCCCGGTAGCAGGCTAGACTGATCAATGTACCCGAGATCAGAGCCAGATTCGCCAGCCAGCGAAACTGCCAGCGAAACTAGCCTCTGATATAAATAAACTTAATGAACCCTAGTAGCCTCATTTGCCTCATTTCACACTAAACACACACCACTTCTTCACCTGCTGCTCTCTCGAGATTTCTGGCCATCTAAGGAGATCATCAGGAGAATCATCATCTCATCTCACTCATTCGATCCTTGATCAAACCGTGAGTCTCGAAAACCATTTACATGCACCTTTATGTGTTTTCTTTAAAAAGCATGATCAAACCTTCATGAAAACTTGTATGCTTCTGAGATAATACTTAGGAATGCTAGATCTATCATAAAGTTGGCAACTTTACATGTGAAATCCAGCAATGATAGAGATTTATGCTATTTTAGCCACTTTAGGGTTTTGAACTTATTTTGGTGATTTGATGACAAAATGCATGTTAAACGTGTTAAAGTTGCTTGATTTATGTTAGTAAATGCCCATGGATGCTAAATAATGAATTGCATGTATGATCAGAAGCTGTTAGGTTGATTTTTAGGCAAATCCGTATGTTTTTCACGACCAGCGAAACTGTTGTTCTTTGGGCGAAACTAAGTAGCGAAATTATATATCCTTCCAGCGACACTGACCAGCGAAACTATAGTGTCGCCGGGTAACCTGACCAGACCAGCTCGAGCGAATCTGCTGAGCGAAACACCTGAACGAAAGTTCAAACCAGTTTCCCTGCGAAACTAGGCTAGCGAAACTGCGTCAGCAGTTTCGGGCGAAACTAGCCTAGCGAAACTGTGTCACCGGGCACTGCCTAGCGAAAGTGCTGCCCGTGCACCTAGCGAAACTGTCTAGCGAAACTATGCTAGCGAAACTAAGACCTGACCTAATAACCAAACTTGTGAAATTTGCTTAAGTGTTATGCCATGACTTACCTGATAATACCATGATGAAACATGCTTGATATCTGATTTATATGAACCCTTGTTTATGATCAACCATTGGTGTCGTGTGTCGGTATGTCGAGTCATAGTTGCAACGTGCTATGTTATGGGCCATAGTGACGTTAAGTAAAGATTAGACACGAAACTAATACTTAAGACCTAAACGTGTTCTAGGTCTTCGTTAAACAACAATATTTGGATTACTTGAAGTGTAGCAGTGCAACCAAAGGTGAGTGTCACTAACCCGCATACCGTGAGTCCGTTGGGCCACACCGAATAACTTAACGAAAAACAATGCTGATTAAACTCGAGAGTGCTAGGCACCTCACTGATAAACTTGAGAACTCGGGATGCTCGGCACCCACGTGATAAACTGAAGTGTTTTATGGGAAGCACTTGTGAACTCTGAATAAACGATTTCTGAAACGAAAACTGTTTTAATATGGCTAGTGTAGGTTAAAGTCTAAACCATATGATATCACATGTTTTCTAAGGATGCCTTATAACTTAAAAGTCCTCAACTAAAATTGTGCCATTAATTGTAAAGCGAGGGGATGTTGGGTAGATCTACTGGAGTTTGACAAACTCCGCCCCGTGGCACGGGGAGTGCACGGAGGTACAATATCAGCCTATTTGACCGTGGTCCCGGGGAGGACACGGGGGAGGCAAAAATCGCGATGACTTGGTCCGCACCGTACGGGATGGCTCGGCCCCCACAAAATAAGTCAGCTTTGGTACAAACTTCCTTAGAGCATGGAACAACGGATTAGCTACCCGCGATATCGGTTGAGTCCTTTAACTTTACGGAACTAGTACATACCCGATGACGTGGTCACGGACAAAACATTTATAAACTGAGAATTAATTACGAGCATTGCTTTTCACAAATAAACATTTTTGTAAGCATGTCTTGACATGAATTGTGATTATGAGACCGGGCCAATGCATGACAAGCCCACTGTGGACTCACCAACCGTTAGGTTGACACTTGCGTGGTTTAAACTTTTGCAGATCGCTAAGGAGTATCCGGAGCGGGTTGGCATGGCACGTGAAGACCTTTATTTTAATTGAACTATTTGGGAATTTAAAACAAAGTTTATGTAAAGCACGTGGTTAGTGCTAAGACAAATATTATTTCCGCTGCGTATGTAATTGAAGACTTTGATTTTATAATTTGTGTTTGAACTAACCCTGATTCGTTTAGTATTTGTAACTATGGTTGTGGATCCTGGTCTAGTCGCGCCCCTTAACGGTATAAACTCCGTTAGTGGTATTTTGGGGGTGTGACATACGTGGGCGGTGTGTGTCATTGCGTTGACTACCTACAGGTTAATAGGTTTGATTTTTCTTATATGTCCTTAATCATGCAGGATCTCGGGTATGATAATAGGACCAATATTTGGTTCTACTATAAGCCCGATGATAGTCGAAATCTTGACAGGGGGTTGCATATGTTAAGAGACGACTTGGACACACATTCTCTCAGTTCCTACAATAGTCCAGATAACAGGTTAATGCAAGTCTTTGTTGTGCGATGTCCGATAGGTGCAAAGACCGGCAAAGACTACTTACGTAACAGGCATCCAAAACATCCCGGCTTAAACCAGCCTCCAAAACAAAATCTGATGTAGGAGTTTATGGAACGGATTGGTTGAGCGGGTTTTGTTTTTCAATAAACCAGTTTAGATTTTTATATTTATTGAGTTTTATGTTTGTATCGTGTAAAACCTTCTTTAAGTAATGGTATATTTTTTTTGTGCGAATAATTTTAAATTTACCAAAACCATAATATACAACACAAACAAACATTTAAAATACAAATTATTATATATATAAAAGAATAAAACGAAATTTAAATTCCTCCTAAACCCTATACGCAGCGTATTAGCATATACGCAGCGTATAAGGTCACGTCAACTGGCAACAGTTACAGGGAATGTCGGTCTGCCGGTAAAAGGTCAAATACGCAGCGTATTGCCATATACCCAGCGTATTGCCATATACGCTGCGTATAGGGGTGTCCAAATAGCTGCTTCGTTTTTATTTAAGTATATAAAATATAGTTATTCGATACGTATACAACAAGATGTTGCGATCCGCCGCGTTAAGGCGGATGCCGTTTAATTGTATGTTTCTAAATCTTGGAATGTTGTGGCGGAAGGTGAAGCGTTACATGAAACAATATACGTTACTTGCATTAGGGAAATAATTCATCTCTGGAGGGTAACAAATCTATGACGTATATTCTTTTCCATGCCACTAATTACTTCACCCATAAAAACTAAAAAAAAAAGTTACATGAAGTCCATCAGTGGGAAAATATCACGCAAGAATACCAAAAAATTAAGTCCCAAATTTTAGTATTTAACAAAAACTAAGCAAACGCACATACCATGTGTCACTACAACACATTATCTGGTATACAAATGGATAAAGTCCCAAATTTTGGTATTAACATAAAAAATAAGCAAAAACACACACCCTTACATTACCTGTTATGGTTTCTTAATTGATGGCTTTCTCTTGCTAACGTTCACCAAATAATTAATGGCATACCAGCATAAACGAACATACCTGCAGCTTTACACTTTTACCAAAATATAAAGCTATGCAGGATGTTGTTGGGGGGAGTTCAATTTGACACTTACGTAAGTTACGTTTACTGAAACTAGTGCATGTGTAAATAACTTAATCACAACAATTAAATTGCAATTTCATATCATGATTATGTAAGAAATTGCAATTTCATACAAAGAAAGCTAAAACACACGTTCTTTAATTGAGTTTTTAAATAACTTAATCACAACAATTAAATTGCAACAAAAATGTGTGCAATATAACAGCTTAACTCTGTAATAAAAGAATGAGAACGTACGGGGTCTTTAACGTCGGAAACATGTATATAGTATGTTTATGCTGAACACAAAATAATACCCTACACTATTTGTTATCTCTTTAATATTTCACGCTATACATTTCGAAAGAGAACAAATTAGCACTTTGGGCCATTAACGGTTAACCAACCCAAGCAGTTAATAATATGCTTAACCAACCTAATCCTTTACCTCTTTTTGTAATTGTATTCTACTTTTAGCAATTTACCAAAAAAAAGGGGTCAAGCTTTTTTTGTGTGTGTACAGAATTTGGAATTTAAACATAAGGCCTCCTATAGTTAGAAACATAAGCAAATAAACAAAAAGATGCAGGTCGGTTTTACAGGTCGGTTTTACAGCGACTGCTATTCTTTGAAGCATACCACATTAACCTTCATTGCTTGGCTCACAGGTTTAATAAAATCCAACATACCGAACCAATAACTAAAGTTCAGAATAAGGGTGTAATAACTCTTTATTTGTTTACCTGAGCGTGTTGCTCATCATTTTGTTGATCGCAAATTTCTTTAGCCGCACTTGAAGTTACTATAATCAAGAAGAAAGCAAAATATCATAAATTTTAAAGAGAAAACTGAAATTCACAGGGCAATTAATGTAAGTAGCTTCTTAGAAACCACCTTAATGACCAACTATCTTACAAACTTGAAAAACAACGAACAAAGTGAATTTAACATGCCACCACAAATTGAAAATTTTACATAGATTATTGCTTTGCTAAACAGTTCCAAGGAACACGCAAACACTAATTAAAAATCAAAAGAGAATAAAAAACCATAAAAAAATTAAAGAAAGTGAGATGAAATAACTTACAGGGCATTAGCATGCATTATGTCAGTCTCAATAACCTAAAAAAAAATTCAATGGCATGAGCAGTAGGAGAAGAAACTCCACTCCCACATAGTACCCAATGCACAAATGCATAAAACATGGTTCATAGGTAGCTGGGTATATATTCAAATTTCTTAATTAAATATTTATTTGGTTGAAAATTCATTCTGATGGTGCGAGAGAGAAAACCTTACACAACGAATTTTCATAGAGTAAAAGTTCAAGCAAGTGGATACCTTGTTAGTAGTCTTATGTAAGGTCCAATCTACTTCAGTGAAATTAATGCCATGAAAATCATCATAACCTAGGGGTAATACTTGTAGGGAATGGTTATGTTTAAATTCAAGATAAGTAGGTTCAAAACCGATTAAGATTTTAACCTCAAATTCCAGCTCAAACAGTAAATAAATTAGCTAACTGGTAATATGAATGAAATGAAAAGGTACTTACGGCTATTTCATATTTGCCTCGCTGTATGCAAAACCTGAACTCTCAAGTTCAACGGAAAATACAGATTTATAAAAGTTAGAATGATGAAAAAAAGAATAATACTTTGTAGGACATATTTAGGTTTACATACTATACTAACATTTGCAAATGCAGTAATACTACAGTTTGGGATTATTAGAACCTGGCAGGACATGAAAACAAAACCAAATTGATACACATACAACCTACAATTCTTTAAATATAAACCATACAAATACCAAAAAGAAAAAAACCATCAATACAGGACACTTGCTATAATATGCAAAAAAAAAACCTATTGAACAAATTTGGAATGATCCTGCTGTAACAAATATAGGAATAGATCTATCACACATCTGAATACTCGATGTGAACAACTTTAAACATAATTGCTCATGTTTGGATTTCTGCATGGCATCTTGTTGAAGCAAAAAAATTCCAATGGGAAAAATTAGGGTTACAAAGAGGCAAATTGAAGAGGAAAAAAAGGAACTCATAAAAACTGGAATCAAAGTGACGATGCGACGAAATCACTAAGCAACGACGGTGACGGAGTCAAATATACAATGTATGTTGTTATGAAAATGACAACCATCGTGTAGCGTTGTTTTTGTCTGGGATTGCGATTCTAACATGTAAAAGCCAAATGGTGAGCGGCGGTAGACATGATCGAAGAGGTTGGGGAAATCGAAGCAAATATGTACCTTTATCATTCTTCTCGCAAATCATCTTCAACCTCTGAGCTTTAAAGATGAAAGACGATGCAGATGAAAGCATTGAGGAGATTCCACCCACAACAACGAATCCCGTGTGCTCTAACGCCACACGGATCTTGTCGCTGTCACATTTCGGGAAGCCGACGGCGACGAAGATGGAGTTCAGGCGGTAGAGATTTTGGTGTTCGAGGGTTTAAAAACACACGCAAGCAATCGATTAGAATGGAGAGATGATAAAAGAAAATGTGCAGATTGAGATGTTGAAGAATAATGGTATGGGCGGTGGCGTGTGGAGCAGGTATGATGAGATAAGCAGGTAAAACGCGCATGTGAGAGTTGTACAGGAAGCTTTCCTACGCATAGACAGCTTGTACCTTCCGCTTGTAATGATACATACGCATAGACACACTTGTACATAGTGCTTCATGGATAGAATAAGGGATTTTAATATGAACTTTCAATTCTACTCTGTTAAGAGTAGGTATTAGAACAACACACATTAAGGGTTGTACACAACACTTTCTAAATATAAGAGGCTATTATATTAAAAGGACTGCATAAACGACTTGTAGAGCACGCATTGAGAATACAATATATTAACCTAACTAATATAATATTACACTTATATTGAAATACAGTTTGAGAATTGTTAAGGATATAGAATAAAACATTACTAGTATAGTGTCTTTAATAAAATAGAATTCAAGATATAAGGCTATATGTAGTCATAATGCCCCACCATGGGGCATTATGTGACATGTGTCGCTGATGTGGCAAGGGGGGGGGGGTTATGGGGCATGAGTGTGTAATCATAAAGCCCCTACATCATTACTTCAATTATTAATTTTTTTTTAGTAAACTGCAGAGAGAGAAACAGCCACAAGGGCGCCATGCCTCTCACGCCTCTCGGCCAAAAACCCCAACATGGCGCCCCGGGGGTTGCCAAGGGCGCTATAAGGGGCGTTATAGGCCTGATTTTTACCCCATAACGCATGATTACACATAGCCTAATAATGATTAGTTAAGAAAAACATTACTAGTATAGTGTCTTTAATGATATTGTTTAGTCAAGAAAAACAAATGATTAGTTAGGTCAATCTAATAAAAGAACAACCTAAGGGCCCAACACAAATGGAAAGAAGTGGGCTGGTGTCCAACTAAACACTACGAGTTATAAAAGAGTCTTCCATTTTATTAAGTGGTTGGTGTTGAGATAATTAACTTAATCAATGAGTTTTTAAATTTTCACCATGATCTATACCCTTATCCTATAATTTAGTTAAATAATATCAACTCTCTTATTTTTAATTAAATAATATTTTTATATCTTTATCATTATTTTTTTCTCTCCTTCACCTACAACCACTTTAAAAGAATACTAAAAAAAAATAGGGATGAAAGTTCCTTATCAAATATATAGATGAATAATAACTTATCTTTCTCTCTCATTAACTCACAACCGGTCATAGCTAAACATCAAATTTTGAGGACTCTAATCATATAAATATAGAGAACGAAGTGTGAATTCTTTGAGTTAACTTAATCCGTGAGTTTTCATCACGTTAAACATTCAAAGAAAAGAACAAAAAATATTTACAATTCCATCTTTAAAATACCCATTTTCAACCTCTAGCCAACGCATTTTCAGTCTCTAACTAACCTGTTTACAATCATTTAACCCACCAACATATATGACTCATTTAAAACATTAGATTACAATAATCGTGTCTGAGTTATACAATTTTAAACTAACGTTTAACTTTTCAACACAATTATGAACACGCCAATGATGAATTGTCACCACTAGTAAAATATTTTTAAATCAAATGAACACAAAATATACAAAGGTATTTGTTAGGTTCGTGGCTAATGGAAGCGACAAAACACTCATAAAAGATCAGAAAATAGATGAATGACATAAGATTTAACGCGGCTCGGTCAGATATGATCTACGTTCACGAGTTGCAACTTAAGTTTTCTTATTAGCTTATGATGCACATGATTACTATTACATGACTAAGATATATAATAATAGAAATCAAGACAACAAAATTAGAGACCAGAACCGACCTCTAAATAATATAAACCGGTTTAAAGACCTTCACACACAAAGGTAACGGTTACAAAACTTGTTACTTTACTTCTAAATTACCATTGGTAAATATAGCGTTTGGCTTAAGCCTTAAGCTAATATAAGAAGTTATCCTTTTCCCAAACGGTTAATATCTCGGAAGAATTACCCAGACGGGGTGTTGGTCTTGTTTACCCTCGCCAGTGTGACCTATTCACAGACATCGCCTCTCTCTCCCCCTCCCCCTGCGACCCGAAGGCGACGCAGTTCTCTCCGGCGTACAGATCCACGATCTCCGTCGTCAATCCGCCTCTCCTCCTCAGGTATCGTCGTTTCTCCCGAGCTTGCATTTATACATCTTTTCGTCGTTTTTGTGTTTCGATTGATACCTCTGTATTCGTTCTTTTCGTATTTAAGTTCGATTTCAGTCAGCCCTAGCTTTAACGGTATTTTATCAATCTGTTGACGATTTGTTCATTTTAATTGTTGATTGGACGCGTAGTTTCGATTCGAACAGACGCGGATAGCTGATTGAAATTGTGGAATTTAGATCCTGGTGTACTCGTTCCGGTGACTAGTTAGTGATACGTATTTGCAGGTGTATATCTCTGTTTCCTGCAGCGTGATTTGTAAGTTTTTGTCATTGGATCGCTGTGTTCCGTCCGTTTGAAGTTATATGTTTTTATTTCTTTGTTTTAGATGCTTTGTAATTTAGATTTGTATAATGTTTCTCCAGAATTTGAGATCAGGAGCCTGTTACTGGACGTGTGCTGTGAAGTAATAGGAAGGAACTATGTTTGGTTCTAGCAACCGTAAGTTTCTTCTTGTTCTTTTTTGATCAATATTACTTGCTAATATGCTGAATTAGGGCTCTTGTATATGTCATTGGAGTTGTACATATCCATTTACTTCTCCTTTCATTGGGTTGTGCATTGTGGAGTTCTTATATGTTATGATGATATATCTTGTCTTTGGTTGACTTTCTTATGTCCTTGATTATAGGAAAACTTGGCAGGGCAGTCTTACCCTTCTTATTGTCCTCCATTTGATCTAATTGCTTCATTTTTTTAATTAGTTGGTTATTTTGAAAGTTAAATGTTGCAATATCATGAATATATTAATTATTTATAAAAAATACATATGTCATGTCAATTGAGGCATTATAATAAAAGTTTAAGCGTTTTGGCAGAATCGTTTTATTTTACCATCCAACCCAATGTGGCCTGCATCTGTTCACTGGCAAGTGTGTAAAAGAGGGGTACTTCTATATCCCCATATCCTTCGTGACAGGAGCGTATCATGCTCTTCATGAGACGTTCTTTGACTGCTTCACAACTTATTGAACTAAACAGTGGGATGTAAGAATGGATTTCTTGTTAGAAAAATTAAAATAGGTATTAGAATTGAAATTAGATTTATAGTTTATTTGTTATGCCCAGGGCTGTAGATGAGACAAGCTGGCTGTAGATAAACTTCATTTGTTATGCCTTTTATTGACACTCCCATCTTCGAGTTCCATGCAAACTGTCTTTTAACAAAGAAATGACAGATTTGATTATATTGTCATGTAAGCCCTTGGTAAGAGTCTGTAGGAATGGGCCTTATATGAACCAAGTGATGGCTTGAACTTTTATTGTGCGCAAGTGTTATTTTTTTCATGAGCCGAGCTTCAAGTTGCGCATGCTCTTACTTGACTCTGTGCAACTAAGAACACACTCACTTCCGTGTACAAAACAGAGAAAGAATGAGGCAAGGTGACATCGTGACACCATAAATCTTTTGTCTCGATGAAGTATGTGCTTGTTTAAGCATTGATATACTTTGTGTTGTATATTATTCTGGTCGAATATATACTTGTCTAATGTCCATTATTTATGTCTTCTATATTCTATATCTTTGCAAAATAGGTTAATGTTTAGGGGGTGGGGGCAAATTTCTCACTACGTTGTTCATGAGTTTGTATCTTAAGTGTGAGACAAAGGTCCTGTGAATATATGGTTTGTGTTATCTTCATGTTGAAGATGGAAAGGCACAGAGAAAAACTATATGGTTAGGTAAAAAGGTTGCTAATCTTTATGGCCTAAATTTGCTGTTACATGCCATTATGCCAATTCATTCTTAATTTGTTACCAAAAAGACTTCCTAAAATTTTGTCATCATTATTTTGTATTCCAAAGGACTGGTCATTTGGTCAACAGTTGATGGGTTATAAGGTTATAAACATATCTCTATTTAAAAATGTTTTTATTTTGCTTTTGCATTTAACTTGCTATTTGAATGTATTTAAAAATGTTTTTATTTTGCTTTTGCATTTAACTTGCTATTTGAATGTATTAAGATTGATCTTTTCACCATCTAAAAGCATAGCATGCTATATAGAGGATGTTTTCCATGTTCTTTTGTTAATATTCTGAGAATGGCACATTGATTTGTTAAGATGCATGCAAATATGATACTGTCAATACCTGTTGACATGAAAGTTATGTTGCTTCATGCTGACTGTATTAAATGTATGCTTGATAGTGCTAGATATTGTAGGCTTGATTTGCAAATCTAATTGATTCTGTTCTTTTAAACAGCGTTTGGGCAGTCATCTAATAGCCCATTTGGATCCCCATCAGTTTTTGGGCAGACCAGTAATCAAAATAACAATCCATTTGGTAGCACGTCTCCCTTTGGTTCACAAACAGGGAGTTCAATTTTTGGTGGCACGTCTACTGGTGTGTTCGGCACCCCAGCTTCCTCACCAGTTTTTGGTGCCTCGTCAACGCCTGCTTTTGGGAGTTCAATGCCTGCTTTTGGAGCTTCATCAAGCCCAGCGTTTGGGGCTTCATCCTCTGCTTTTGGTGGTAAACACTCTTATTGACATTTTCTAAGTTCAATCTCCAATTATTGTACGCATGGCTTTAACTTGGTCTTTAATATTAATGTTGGTTTTGTTAAGAATATCTTAAGTATGTTGTTAAATAGATGTTCTAGTGTGATTGATGAGGATACTAGTAATCACTAGTCACATATTTTGTCCAAACATCCTAGTGGTGGTTTTTGTTGAGCATGTAAATTTCATATTTTCATTTGAAACCAAGTAAAGGCTCATGATCTTGTTTTTTGCTTGATAGATATTATTAATAGGTAGTACTTAAGTGTGATAAACATTTGGTCGCTGACACATTGTGGATATTGTAGTCATGCAGTAACCATAGAGTATAATCTCCCTTGAACAAGTTCATAAGTTCATATGTAAATACAAAATTCTGGTAATCATCATTTAAGCAATTACCTACTCTTTGAGTTTTTTTTTTCTCGCTTCTACTTGTTTTCTTTGCACATCTCGTAAAGATACCTGATTTTGGTTCATGTGTATGTCTCTTGACTATTGTCACGTATTAACATCAGCCTTCTATTTGTTAATATTTTCATACTACATTATAAACTTTGATTTGACATTCTTCTCAGCTCGTTTATGAATTCTGCATTAGTTTTTTTCTCTCCTTTTTATATTTTATCTGTTATATATCTAATTTATTTGCTTCACCTTTTCTAATCAAAATTACAGGCTCATCTGTGTTTGGGCAGAAGCCTGCATTTGGTGGCTTTGGATCCACCACACAGTCAAGTCCTTTTGGAAGCTCATTTCAACAATCACAACCAGCTTTTGGAAGCAATCTATTTGGTTCCTCACCATTTGGAGCATCAAGTCAACCTGCTTTTGGTGCTCCTAGCACACCAGCATTCGGGGCCTCAAGCACCCCTGCTTTTGGTGCAACAAGCACACCTGCGTTTGGCGCAACAAGTACACCTGCATTTGGTGCAACAAGTACACCTGCATTTGGTTCTACAAGCACACCAGCTTTTGGTAGTACAGGCTCTGCATTTGGCACCTCTGTTTTTGGTTCAAGCACTCCTGCTTTTGGTGCGTCAAGTACTCCAGCTTTTGGTTCTTCTAGTACTCCGGCTTTTGGTGCATCAAGTACGCCGGCTTTTGGTGCTTCAAGCACTCCTGCTTTTGGTGCTTCAAGCTCTCCAGCTTTTGGGTCGTCACCCGCCCCTGCTTTTGGTGCAACTAGCTCTCCTTTCAGTTTTGGGTCAAGTCCAGCATTTGGCCAGTCAACTTCTGCATTTGGGAGCAGTCCATTTGGTGCTACTAGCACAGCCTTTGGGGCTCAAAGCTCCCCGTTTGGTACATGGCTAATTATTCGTTACAGAACTGATAATCTATCCTGTGTTATTGAAAAGGTTTACTTTGCTAAAACTTTGTTGTCATTCACAAACATGCAGGAGGACAGACCACAACACCGGCATTTGGGAGTCCTGGGTTTGGTCAACCATCTTTTGGAGGTCAACAACGTGGGGGAACTAGGGTAGCCCCTTATGCTCAGACACCTGAGGCTGACAGCGGTAGTGGTACACAGCCTGCCGGAAAACTTGAGTCAATATCAGCAATGCAAGCATACAAAGAAAAAAGTCACGAAGAACTTAGATGGGAGGATTATCAATTAGGAGATAAAGGTAATAATCATCATGGTTTCTCACTACTTTTTCCTATTGATTCCCTGATTTTTTTTCTTCATTCGTTTCAGGGGGCCCAAATCCTGCGGCTCAGTCTTCTGGCGGAATGGGCTTTAACATGAACAACACACAACAGGCAAACCCTTTTGCTTCCTCATCAGTGGCATTTGGGCAGTCATCGGCCAATCCATTTTCTTCCACTACATCGACCAATCCATTTGCCCCAAAGACTTCAACTTTTGGTACACCGGGGTTTGGGAGCTCAGCTCCTTCACTTGGTTCTTCACCTTTTGGTGCTGCAGCATCTAATCCTTTTGGCTCAACACCATCACCCGCACCATCTGCTTTTGGGTCAACCCCTGCTTTTGGATCTACAACATCCACTTCCCTTTTTGGTACACCTAGTTCATCAGCATTTGGAACATCAACATCTATTTTTGGCACTCAAGCCCAAGGAACAACTTCATCATTTGGTACTGGCTTAAACTTTGGAAGCACTCAATCATCCCCTTTGTTCCAGTCAACCACACCTACTCTTGGGCAAACAAGTTCTCCTTTTGGGCAGACTCCCTCAGCTTTTGGGCAGGCTGCCCCGTCCTTTGGGCAGAGTACTCCGGCCTTCGGTCAATCTAATGCATTTGGAGGAAACATGTTCTCAAGCACCCCTTCCTTACTAAACACGAGCAGCATGGGATTCAATCAGACTACTGTGAGTCCCTTTTGTTTACTTCTATGATAACCATTCTAGAATAATATTGTTATATCTGAAAAATTGTTCTCATCTTTCTAAAGATCTACTAATGCTTTTGTGAATAGAACTGAGACTCTTAACTTCTGTTTCTATTTATTATATTCACAAATGTAAGCTTTATTCATTGAAATTATTCTGGTCTTTTATATGAAATGCACATGCTTCTGAGATCTATTTACCTTCCCGCCCACCTCCTCGTTTTTAGTTTTCAACCATTGTTTTCTTTTTCTGGATTAATTTGAGGTTTGTATTTGTGCTGTGTGCGATTGAATTCAATATATGTGGTGACTATTTAGCTTTTGTTGGTTGTATATGCAGCCTTCCCTTTTTCAATCGGTTCAACCAGCTCAGAATACTGGTGGTTTCGGCTTTGCAACACCGGCAGGTGATTACGTACTTCTCAATTTCTTTGATTCTGTTTTGAAATTCCTCCATGAACTTTCTTCCCACCATGACCTTATTGTCTTCTTGGCTTACAGGCAGCGTTGGTGGCACATCAAGCATTTTTGGTCAGAATAATTTTGGACAACCGTATGTTTCACCCACTGCTCTTTTACCCCTCCCGTCGTGTATATTTTATTCATTTCATCAGGAATTTCTCAATGCTTAATGTGGCAGGTCTGTTGCTCAGAGCCCAGCACTTGCACAACCACAATCGATTACAAATCCTTTTGGAACTTTACCAGCAATGCCTCAGATGTCAATTGGTCGCGTCGGAAATGCACCTTCAATTCAGTATGGAATTTCTAGCTTGCCAGTGAGTCTAAATTACAACTACCAATTCTATTGTTTCCAAGATACACTTCACTTCTCACATATAGTACAAAGCTAATATGATATTCTTAGCTTACTAGTTTTTAAATTTTTATAGGTTGTTGACAAACCTGCTCCTATGAGGATATCATCTGTGTTGACTTCTCGACATCTTTCACAAAGGCGGATTAGGTTGCCTGCAAGGAAATATCACCCCAAAAATGAAGGTCCAAAGGTTGAGTGTCACTTTATTCTTACTCGGTGACTATCTTACTTTCTTTGCCTGATAAAAGAATCATGTTTAATGATTCGAGTTATTTCTGCAGGTTTCATTTTTTAGTGACGAGGAAGAGACTACGAGCACACCCAAAGCCGATGCTCTTTTCATTCCTAGGGAGAATCCAAGAGCTCTTGTTATTCGCCCTGTGGAACAATGGCCTGGTAAAGCATCTGCCGAGAAACCAAAAGAAAAAGACGCATCTTCTCCACTACAAGCTAATGGTAAAATTTCTCTGTTACTATTTAATTTAGGAAAGTATTACAAATCCGGCCACTAATTTCGTTTACATGCTAGAAATTTGATCATGATGTTCTTTGCACTCTGAAGCTAAATTTGTAAAAAAGCAAGCATATTTCATAATTCTCCCTCATTATATCACTTTATGTGCTATGGAATATAATCAATATGTTTTAATGAGTATCTAGAATGATTTCTAGTATAGATCCTGTGTAACCTGCCTGCTAAAACTTTCTCATCATTAAAACTTGTTATTTATATTTAGGTCAATATACTGAATTTGCTTATACGACCCATCAAAATGGACGCTCTACAGATAACGGGAACAGTAAGATCATTTCTTATATCATACATCCTTTTTCTAACAATCCCAAATTTCTTGCAAATACACAATTTGTTTAGCTCTAATGCCTGTTCCACTTATTGTTAACTGTAAATTTTATGCAGGAAATCACTCTGAAAATGGCATTTTTAAGGAACACACTACTTCTGTTAAGATAACCCAGAAAACAAATGGCGCACACGATGATCAGTCAACCCCAAAATCTGACTCATACATTACCTTAACTGGTCACCGAGCCGGGGAGGCAGCAATTGTCTATGAACACGGGGCTGACATTGAAGCACTTATGCCTAAACTCCGCCATGCTGATTACTACACCGAGCCACGAATCCAAGAATTAGCTGCTAAAGAACGTGCGGAACCAGGTTTCTGCCGCCGTGTAAAGGACTTTGTAGTTGGGCGTCATAACTATGGAAGCATTAAATTCCTTGGGGAAACCGATGTGAGACGACTGGACCTCGAGTCTCTGATCCAGTTCAATAACCGTGAAGTGATTGTTTATATGGATGAGACGAAAAAACCGCCTGTTGGGCAGGGTCTTAACAAGCCTGCTGAGGTAACACTTTTGAACATCAAGTGTTCTGATAAGAAAACTGGGCGGCAGTTCACTGAAGGACCTAGAATTGAAAAATATAAAGCAATGTTAAAAAAGAAAGCCGAGGACCAAGGTGCCGAGTTTGTCTTTTATGATCCAGTTAAAGGGGAATGGAAGTTCAGGGTTAGCCATTTCAGTCGGTATGCGCTCAAAGAAGAAACAGTAGAAGACAAAGACGAGGATGACGTTCTGATTGAATGAATTTGGGCACATGTCGTCCAGTGTACGCGCAAGCAGTTATCTAACACTGGTTTGTGAAGAGTTTTGTGATATACATACAACCCCAGTGATTGTGGTGTGGGCTCGTGCAAACTTCTGTTATTGTGGTTTGACAACCGACGTGAACACTTATTTTCTTTTTCTTTTTGTGTGTTTGTTATCAAGTAAGAAAACATTATTGCTGGTGGATTTTTAATTTTTGTTTTGTTTTGTTTTTTTTTTCTCTTAACTATATGATATAACAATCATGTGGATATCGATGTATTTGCTTTGGTAATCGTTTCATATGCTAGTCTCGCTTCAACTACCATATATACTAGTTGAACTTGTGTATTATCTGGCACCAGCGTTTGTATTTGATGGTTGTCGTAGAATAATATCTTTTTTAATAATATTAATCAAAGTACCAAAAGTGAAGTAAGGAAAAATTGCATATATCCCCCTACTTTGGGAAAAAATTGCATATATACCCAAAATACAAGTTTTTAATGCATAATGTATAATAGTCTTAAAGCATGATTTGGGTAAATATGCAGTTTCTTAACTTTAAAGGGGGATATATACAAATGACCCGGAGATTAAATAGTAAAAATAATTTACATTAAAATGTTACAAAATCATGTTAATATTATAGTACAAAAATCCTAACAACCCTAACGGCTTAAAGGGTCCACTGGCTTCTCGTTATCGGGCCCCAGTTCTTTGAACTATATTCTTCAGCCACGTGGCTTATATCCCCATTCCACCTGGTAAAGGGAGAGTGCGGATATTCGCAACAATCGGCTTCAGGAAAAGGAGGATGTTGGGCCGAATCTTGAGCCCCTTGTCATTTAAGAGAGTCCATTGAGTTTGGGCCGAACTTTCGGGCCTTAAATCATATTGGACCTCTTCACGTTGTGTGATACCATTACCAAACATGTCATCTTTTAATTCATACATAATGACGCATTTAGGCTGGCCGTAGCGGTGGGGTGCCACCCCTCTCCAAAACACCCCAATAACGCCGAAGGAGAGGAGGAGTAGTGATGGTAGCGCCTATGGTCGGATGGGGGACAGGAGAAAGACGTGATGGTGGTAGCGCCGGAGGGGGGGGGGGGGGAGCCGTTCATGGCGCTGGTGGGGTGGTGTTTTCGGCGTGCTATGGGAGCTATGGAGGGGATGACGCCCCACGGAGCCCATTACGAACAACCTTGTGCATACAAGATATGCAAACACTACTTAAATGTTTATCCAACTTGATAGATTTTAATTGGCATGGGTTAGAAATAACCAAAATTCTAATAATTAAGGGTCCAAGAGGAACATTAAAAAAATGAGAAATCATGCGCAACCATATCTCATTCCAACAGTGCTAGAACCGCCTCATACATTATTGAGTTTTTAAAAGCTAAAGCTACACTTTAAACTTTAAAGCGAAACCCTAAAGCTAAATAATGAACCATAAAAGTTAAACTCTAAATCTTAAAACCTTAAAACCTAAAATTGTAAAGCTAAAGCATGAAATCCTAAAATTTAAAAATTCAAAAAGCTAAAGTCATTAATGATTCGACGAGCCGGTTCCATCTCCGCTGGATTAATGAATTCAACTCGAGTTCTTTTGAGGCTTGAGCTAGCTAGTTCATCGCGTGATTTTCCCTTTTAAACCTACCTTAACTCTAATAATAGTATACAATTTTCGGTCTTAATGAGCATTGACATGTATTATTGGGTTAGTTTAGCTTAAATCAAGGCATATTAGATCATAACAAGTCATTTTAAGCCTACAATAAATATTTAGAAGTACTTTACAGTTTTGGGCATTAATGAGCTTTACCATGTGTTATTGGTCAATTAGTTTAGGTTACAAAAAGAAGTACCTTAGATCATAACAAGTCATTTTAGGTTACAAAAAGAAGGACCTTAATAAACCTTATGTGTTAGTGGTTAATTAACATAGGCTACACTAAGTTACATTAGATTATTACAAGCCATTTTAGGCTTTCTACAAATATGTAGGAATGTAGGACTACTTTACACTTGGCATTCATATATTAACATGTTTTATTAGGTTAGCGTAGGTGTGCCCAAGTCGCATTAAATCCTAATAAGTTATTTTGCATCTACTGTAAATATGTAGGATCACTTTACAATTTTGGGCGTTAATGAACCGTGACATGTGCATGTTCGTGGGTTAATTAGTTTAGGTTACACAAGCCACATAAGCGTATAACTAGCTAGCCATTTTAATGTTAAAGATAAATGATATATATTCGGTGAATTGAAGACTATCATTACATCGGTCACTTGACATAGACATTTTAATTTGCGTTTGAAAATAAGAAAGGTCGGGTAATATTTATAATCATAATTTGCAACGGACTAATGTTGAAAACTCCTTTTTTTTTATTATTTTACAAGAGAGCTGGAATTTTTTCTTGGAAATTAAGCATGGACACACGGATATTTCTTATGGTCCGTGATGGATCACCGACGAATTGTCTATTGCAACTTGACTTTACTGACAAACGCCTAAAAGAAGTAGGCAAAGAGAACCCCTTTTTTTTTTAAATACACCCCACCTAGAGGTCACTCGGAGGTCTTGAGGTCACCTATATGAGGGGTGTCCCTAAGGGGAGGGGGCATGGTTGCCACAAGGTTTCAAGAAGCCATGCCCACCAACCAATAGGAGCATGCCAACTCAAATTGCAAGATTTTGGAGCCATTTGAAGCCACACCACATGGTATGGTTGTGGTGTGGCTTCTTGAAGCCATGCGATTTTTTTTTTAAACAAAACACTTTTAATAAATAATCAATAATAATAAAAGTAAACAATATTCATTAAAATAAAAATCAAATTACAACTTAAACAACATTCATTAAAAAATAAAAAAAAATACAACTTTTATTAAAAAAAAGACAAATCTAGGGTTGAGGATTTGCGTTCACCTCCTCCTCGGTTAAAAACACTTCCATTGTGTTTTGGATGTGCTCGGTGATATCGAATCGGAGTTTAAAATGAGTCTCGCTATCTCGTAATTCGAAAATAACATTCGGGTCGAGAACCCGGTTAACAGGCGGATCTCGAATGTGGACCGGTGATATAGCAAGGCCATCGTCTTTGAGAGTCATGTTGTGTAGAATGATGATTGCGTACATAATGTTCTCCATTAGCGATTTTTTGATTGGACGGCCCTTTCGATCAACTATTGCCCACTTTTCCTTTAACCGACCAAACGCTCTTTCCACGTCTTTTCTAGCCCCCTCTTGTATCTTCTTCATTTTCTTCTCTTTAATCTCATAAGGATGTGGAAATGCCTTCACAAAGACCGACCAAGGGGGATATATGTCATCCGCAAGGTAATATCCACGTTTGTACTCTCGACCGTTGCAAACAAATGGCATTCTAGGTGCAACTCCATGCATCTCATTGTTGAACAAAGGTGACTGGTTAAGAACGTTGATGTCGTTATTGGAACCTGCAACACCAAAGAACGCATGCCAAAACCACATATCTTGGGAGGCAACCGCCTCGAGTGAAATTGTTGGTTTTTTATGATCGCCACGATGATATTGTGCCCTAAACTTTCTAGGACAATTTCTCCACTCCCAATGAGTACAATCGATACTACCTATCATACCCGGTAAACTATGTTTTGCTAAATGGGCATTATATAAAAGAGTGATATCGTGGCTAGTAGGTGAACGCAAAAATTCATCTTTGTAAAGCTTAATAACGACATCACAAAAATAGTGTAGGCAGTCACGTGCAGTTCTTTCAGAAAAATCTAAAGATTCATCATATTCATCAGGAACGTTACCGTAAACGAGTTGACGAATAGCCACCGTGCACTTTTGTAAAGGTGTGAAACTTTCCCTCTTCGTCGCGTCCAAACGAGATGTGAACCACGGAAAGTTGTTTGTGATGTCGTCAACAATCTTCAAAAACAACCGTTTAGACATACGAAATCGGTCTTTAAAAATTCTCTCATGGTAACGGGGATTTTCGGCGAAATAAAGTTCCACCAATCGTTGGTGACCGTTTTCACGATCACGGTAAATACGTCTCCTCCGTTTAGGAGCGGAAACCTCTTCTTGTTCTTCTTGTTGGATGACGTTAATACATTGGTTAAAGTAATTCTTCGCGCCCTCGTACGAATCATCGGAGCTGCTTGACGATGTCGGAATCTCGGGTGGTGGAAAAAAGTCTTCTTCATTGTAAAGACTCATTTTATAAAAAATTTGGTAGAGAAAGTGGAGATGAAATGGGAGTATGAGATGTGGTTTATAAAATATTTTGGTGTGTATATATAGTAAAAGTAGAAAAAAAAAAGTGAAAGAGCCGTTGGGCTCAACGGTAAAAAAAAACGGATACATTTCGCCGGCTCTCGCCGGTTTCTTCAAGCCGTGAACTCGCAAAATATGGAGCCAGGTGGGGGAGCCACGCGGAGACGGTATCGTTGCCAAGGAGAGCCACGCGGCTCCCTTGAAGCCGACCCTTGGAACCGGCCACGATACCGCCCCCCCCCTAAGGGAATCTCACCTTAAGCCCAAACGTTCACCTATATGAGGGGTGTCTCTAAACTAAATCTCATATAAGGGGTCCTATATCTCACATCTAGCCCTTTATGTCACCCATAATGTTTTTTCCATATTTTATTTGTATTATTGATTTATATGTAATAATAATAATAATAATAATAATAATAATAATAATAATAATAATAATAATAATAATAATAATAATTAGTGTTATTATAATTAGTATTATTATAATAATAACAATTATTATTAATATAACAATAATAATTTTATATGTGTATGTGCGGTATGCATGTTTATATACATGTAAAAGTGTAATGTATGCATATGTGAACGCATATTAAGTTTATTCATATTGATATTGTATGTACATATGTGTGTGTATGTAAGTGTGTTGGTATGTGTATGTACATATACATGTAGTACATACAATATACCAACGGAGTTCTTATATGAGGTTGTATCCACGTGACCATATGTGTGTGTGTATGTACGTAACGGTGTAATAATACGTAGGAGATGCGATAATACAGGTCACACAGAGACCTTAGAGGGAGCCTGGATGGTAAGATGTGAGCCCTTTAGGTCACTCCGAGACCTTAGCGTCACCTTTAATTTCTCCTTGTAGGTGACCTCTTGGTTGAAGAGATGAGCTGAATCTCATATAAGGAGTCTCATATCTCACCTCCAGCCCTTTATGTCATCCTGAAGTTTTTTCATATTTTATTTGTGTTATTTATTTATATGTATTAATAATAATAATAATAATAATAATAATAATAATAATAATAATAATAATAATAATAATTAATATAACAATAATATTTTCTATTATAATAATAAAATTTTGAATGACACCTTTTTATAGGTGACTCTTAGAGCATTATGTGAGCTTTTTAAATCTGGAGGTGACATTCCGCCAGTAATCACCTACCTCTAACTATATACCAAAATTTAAGGGGTGACAACCAAAATTTAAGGGGGCGTCCCTAACAGACCCCAAATCTAATCCGAAATCCTATTCTTAAATTTTACCGACGGGTTGACATTCCGCCAGTAATCACCTACCTCTAACTATATACCACTTTTAATCTTTGAGAATTTAATTTGGTGTAAGATATATCGGTAAATACCAAAGGCCATGATCCATTAGAACACAGTACATAATATTAACAGCAAATGACGAAACTAAATATAACTAATTAAGTGAGATGTGAATTAATTGCCTATTGTAATAAAGTATATATATATCAAACCGGGGCCCGATTAATTCATATTCCTTCCACGTGAATATCACATTTCTAAATAATAGCTATTTATCTGCAGGTACGTGGACCTGGTTACATGTACGCATCATAATTAAACATGCAGAGTATCGCATTAAATATAATTCTATAAAGTAAAGTAAGCAATAAGTAAACCGATCTGTGGGAGCTCGATCGATCGCTTTAATCAATTAAGATGAGAATACGTACGTACATGCAGTTAAGAAGTAATTAATACAGCTTTAGATCATCGATATTTGCAACAGCAGCTCTGCATGCCTCATCTAAACACACACCCCAGGTCCGGGACCAGGACTCGGTCTGTACGAGCTAGCGACCACCAATATGTCACACATGCAAACAAAGCAGTATAATTAATATAAATATATGTTACATTTATAGGAAAACCGTTCGTAAATTTAATTAAAATAAATACTTTTATTTAAGTACGATTACAACAAAAGAAAATAAATCTAATCTATTACAATACAATGAAAATGAAATTCTACTCCTATCAACAATTACAAGGAAATAATAAAAGTTACACGGAAATGAAATACAATACAAAGAAATGAATAAAAGATTACAAGGAAATAAAATAAATTAAAATTACAATACAAATGAAATGGAATTATGTTGATTTGAATGAAGAAAATTAATAACAGAGAATTATGGAAAAAGTTTTGAAAGTCAAAGAAAATTGATTTCAGGAAACCTTTTGATATTAATTAAGAAAAACGAGAAAGGTTCCAAGGAACCTTGGCGAAGGATTCGAGTCAAAACCCGGGTCCCTTAAAACAAATTCCGGATCTACCGAAGATCCGTTTTGTTTCCCAGGGTACAATCGCCTAAACCGCATTGTACGGCCGGGATAACTCTAAGCTTGAAGTTACCTTGAAGCTTGAAGAAATGAAGAACGAAGTGGAAGATGAGAGAAATATTGTGGAGAGGTAGAGAGAAAGAATTTTGTGAATTCTGGTGTGTTTTACCTCAACTAATGAGGTTGTATTTATAGTGGTGGGAGTGGCTTGTTGAGCACACAAAAGTTAATTCGTAGTCAAACTTTGCATTAAACGTCTTTAATGCAAATTGATTTCTAATTAACGCGGAATTACCTTAATTAGCTCAAAAACGTGTTTCCAGCTGTCAATCCGGAGGAACACGCGTTATGCTCGAACAGCGGTGCCACGCAGGTCCGCTTGAACCTTCCGGCTGAACCACACAGGTTCCACCTGAACTGGTTCTGGTTCAACTATTCCACTTGAACTTCAACCTGAAATTCCACTTGAACTTCAACCTGAACTTTTTCCGGTTGAACCCAGAAGTGCAAAGTGCGCCATCAAAGCGCCACATTGCGCCTCATACGCCCACGCCACGCGCACGCGCGTGCGTGTGCGAGTTAGGGGTGTTTCGCACCCCTCAGGGTCCAAGGGATGTGTCCTAATAAAGGAAAAAATAGTTGGTAAGGTTCCCACCTTGTAAACCACTTTTGGTTTCATTCCCCAACCAATGTGGGATGAGTTAACATGCTATACTTAGCATTTTTCTCTCTAATTTTCGCAGCTTCACAAGTTGCGAGACCTCAACTTTGAGCTTCGATATCTCATTCATACGAGCTCGGATTTGGACGTGGTTTGATGCGTTGGAAAGCCCTCACAACGTACTACACAAACCCATTAAATACAGAGGCAACAACCTATGTTATCTGTATTTTATTTTAGTCCAAAGTTGATGAAAAACTCATTTTCACACTTAGTGAAAAAACTCATTTTCCACTAGTTTTTCTCCCAAAATTCCAACAACATTACAGTATTACACACACATATGAGCTAGCTAGCTAGCGCTTTTGGATATATATGTTAGCTAGCTAGGTTAATTAGATCATGGACACCACTTGGGTTTTTATCTAGCTAGTGGGAAGAGACTTATGCTTCTTTGTTGAAGGTCTAAATTTCAAACTTGGTTTTGAGTATTAATTTATAATTTGAGTTAGAGTAAGAACAATGTAGTTTATCGTTAAAAAAAATTAGATCACAAACACATGTCATCTTTATTTTTTCTTGAGTAAATTACTGTTTACATCCCTGTGGTTTGCATCAAATTACCATTTAGGTCCCAAAGTTTCAATTTTGTCAATCCTGCCCTGTGGTTTTTGAATTGTATCCAGTCAAGTCCCAAGCGCTAACATCGTTAGAAAATTCTGTTAGTTTTAAGCAAAAAGAGCAAAATACCCTTATTATTAAAAAAAAACAAAAAAAAAGAACATATATATCCATTACCGTTCTTGAGTCCGCCGGAGATTGGGTGACCTCGTCCGGCGACAGTAATGATGCAACCGCAACGCCCGAAGTTTCCGGCAAAGAACACGCTCGAAGTTTCCACCGGCGAGCACCACAAATCTGGTTCCAAAATTAACTGAATCCACCGGCGAAACCCCCCCCCGCCCTAGCGACCAAGATCAGAACCAATTCCGAGCATCTCCGTCACCCAATCTCCGGCGGATTCAAGAACGACGATTTGGATTTGAATGGCCAAGATCTGATTTGCATCTGATTTTTGAAGGGCAATTTGATTTGAATCGTTACCAGAGATTTGAATCGTTGCTCAGGTGATGGTGGTGGTCAGGTGTCGGAGATGGATGCGATTAAAGTCAATACGTGATGGCGTTGGTGAAGGCCGGGAAATCGATGCATCGGACGGGAAAGTCAATACGTGATGGTGGTGGTCAGGTGCCGGAGATCTAACGGAATCACAACCAGATCTGCACCGGCGACAATTGCTCTTGATGATGTGCAACGACGACAATTGCTCGATGATGCGTAGAATTTCAGGTGGTTGGATCTTGCCGGAGAAGAACTCAGGTCGTTCAACAGATTTGGGGGTTTTAGGTTTTAGTTTTTTTTTTAATTAAAAGAGAAATGAAGGTTAAGGGTAATCTAGTCATTTCATCAAACTTAACAGAAAATATTAACGGTGTTAGCGTTTGGGACTTTATTGGATACAATTCGAAAACCACAGGGACAGGATTGACAAAATTGAAACTTTGGGACCTAAATGGTAATTTGGTGTAAACCACAGGGACGTAAATAGTAATTTACTCTTTTTTCTTTCTAAGGGCATGAGGTATACCAGTGTGAGTCCGTCACGTAGGGAGTGACTGGACTCACCCAGGAGGTGTATGGTGGCGGTGTGAGACTGTGAGTTGTATTATTTTATTATTTTCCTTTTTTACAAAATAAAATTTAAACATAATATTTTATTAATAAAATAATTTCATTAAAACATAAATAAAACATTAAAAGAGCAAAAAAACATTCAGATGCAGAGTCGGGTTCACGTCCCTCTATAATATCGTCTTAAATTGATGATTGATCCAAAACATTGATGTCGTTGTTAGACCACGCGACACCAAAATATGCATGCCAAATGAACATGTCGTTTGAAGCAACAACTTCGAGCATAATGAAGGATGAATGTGATTACCATGCATAAACTGGCATCTCCACACTTCACACAATTTTTCCACTGTGCAATAAATGCTACTAAGCATTCCTAAAACCTCATTTACTTACATGGAAGTCGTATACGTGTTTAATGTCGCTCATTGTTGGTTTTTATAAATATTTTCTCTTATACAACTTGTATATACCTTTAGAAAACTTTTGTTAATTAAAATTGAAACATAATATTAATAATAAAAAAACATAATATTTAAAATAAAAAAATGTTAATTAATACTTTAAAAAAACTTTTGCATGCAAGACCTCATCATCCGATCGGACATCTTTATATACCCGTCGAAGCAATCCCTCGAAACACCGTACGCCATCATATGAAAAGGCGGGGGTGCACTTTTGCCAAGCGGTAAAACCAATTCTACCCCTAGCATCCACCCAGTGGGGGCGAACCCAGATTTTTTTTATGGGGTTCGGAAATTTTCGGTGTATAATTTTTTTTATCGTCCACCATATATACAAATAATTTTTTAGACCGATTTGGGTCGGGTCAGGTCAGTGACGGATCAATCGGCATTCGAGAACAAAATTACAAAACAAGACAAAAATATAAAAAACGTATAACACACTTCATCATTCCCCAACTTAAATAATTACAAAACACTTAAACTTGCTCTCTACGGGTTTTCATTTTTTTGGAACTTATCAATCATATTATCTGTAGACATTCAAAAATCTGAACTTAAATAGTTGAATATTCATACAAAATCAATGATTCACAAGTTCGTACGAGTAAAATTAGATGAATAAAAAGATAACAGCCCCGGTGGCATTGGCTAACTGCTAACCAAGTCCGAGTTTTGATTCCAGAGGCGAATTCCGGGCGATTTCTGGCGAACAGCGTAAGGCGCCTCTGAAGCGGCGATCTGGCTTGATTCCGGCGAGCTTCAGGCTTTATTCCGCTTCTTAGATCGCAGCAGCGCCGTCGCGTTTCTTCTGCTCGTTCCGACGTTTTCTTCTTCCGTTTACGACTGGCGATTGGCGAACCCACCCAAATCCCCTATTTTTTACATTTTTGGGCCTAAACTAATGGTTGCGCACTTGGGCTTTTCTAAGTTTTCTTTGGGCTTTGAATAAAAACCCTGGATTGTCTTATTAATGATTTGGGCTTTTTTTTTATAGATTTTTTTTTGTTTATTATTATTAATATTAGTGATTTTAAAAAAAATTAAAACATTTTTTTTCTTTAAGTTGAGGGTCGGTGTAAAATTCTATGGGGTTCGGTCACAAAATTTCTTGGGGTTCGGTTCGTAAAAAATCGGAGATTAAACACACCACGAAAAAAATTCATGGGTGTCGGGCGAATCCATACCCTATCACCTAAGTACGCCACTGCATCCACCCTTTGTTGGAACCACGAATCATCTCTCTCGAGATTGTTCACTATTCTTACAAATAGATCCCAACTTATACGATATTGTCGGTGAAACACCTCACCGTGGTAAGTTGGATTTTCAGAAAATAAGCGGCTATAAGACAATTGTGAGCGTCTTGACGGTCATGGTTGAGATGGACTCTTCGGGTAAATCTCCGTCCGGCTCGTGCGTTTAACTATCTTTGACGACAGTGGACAATGAATTGAAAGATGAACGTGTCGGCTTCATCGGATGATGAAGACGATGAGGAGTCGGCGAAATCCGTAATTTTTTTTATTGAAAATGGAGTAGAAATTATATAATGTGGTAGAAAATGTTGTTGAATTAAATTGTTTAAATAAATTAAAAGGTTGAAAGGTAATATAATTTAAGTAATTTTTTTATAAATATTTTGGGCTCCCAGTTACAATTCTCACGGACCAACCGTTCAACGCTCACATTTTCATTCTTCACGCCGTTGCAATTCATTACACAAATTCACTTCTCAACATTCATTTCATAAACTTTAACTATGTCAAACATACAAAATGTACTTGAACAATTTCACAATCTTATATCAACACCCCCGTAAGATATGTTGGAACATTAAGCACGGCAGGAAGAACATTTTAACCCTCCATTGGTTATCAATAATCTTGTTTAACCTCCCACTCCACTTCAACCTCTACCTCTAGTTCAAGCTCCGACTCATGTTCAACCTCTTGTAAACCCCCCCCCCCCCCACCCCCCACCCAGTTCACATGACCTATGGGAGGATGATAATGATGCCTTCTAAATTGGGCGTTCGATTGATGACTATTGCCTGAAAACCCACCGGAAAAGCAACTTGAAAACTATTATGGTTTGAAAGATGATGTCCAGCTTAAAGAAGAAGAACTGGTGGATGAAGAAATGCCGAAAAGGAGTACGTGCCTTGTGATCAATGGCATACTGAACCAAGATCACCCATATGGGGCACAAGGGAAGACGACCGCGATACCGATTTCGATTACTATGATGAATAAGTTTAATTATATTATTTTAGGTTTAGTTATGTTTTAATTAATTTAGATTTAATTATGTCTAATTAAGTAAGTGAGTTTAATTAGGTTATTTTTTTATATTTAACTTAACTTTTTATTATGTTTAATCTTAAAATCTTTTGGTTATATTTGTTTATGTTTAAGTTTATTATTTTTTGTTTCTTCTAAGTTTTATTTTATTTTTATTTTAATAAATTAAGAATGCGGCCTACAATTGGTATAAGGGCAACACCCTTAGTGAGAGGCAAGATGTCGACGGGTAATGATAAGCGGGGGCCACTAACTCCGCCCATTGAAGGGCTGCTCCATGTGGACGATGAGAGGAGGAGAAGGGCATGCGATGGAGGTAGTCTTAAACAATAGTACTTTGCAATTGACCTAATGACCATTTGACATCTTTTCTTTATTATTATTTCTAAGACACGCGACCTTTGATAGTTTTTTAAAACAGGGGTATAGCTATACGAACATTTGGATTTTTTTTTTACTTTTTGTATGACATTATCTAATTTTGGTCCAGTTTTTTCAAATGTCCGTTTGAGATTACATCGATCGATCAGTTGTGATTAAGGCTTACGTTATATCCCTTACTTTAATTAAACGACTGTACAAGGTTTCATCAAATAATACTTTAAAGATTAAAGCTTGCATTATAGCGCCTAACTTTAAACAACCCTCCATCTTATTCGTCTTGTGTTCGAAGGTGGCCTAGAATTAGTACTTACTACTTAGTAGTACTTTCTAAAGTAACCTTAAATGTTAGTTGCCCTAGCTAGCTAGTAGCCACCTCACTCAGAGAGAGAGAGAGAGAGAGAGGAAAGAAGAGAGATTAATGTTTACTTTTAACTAATTAATTAGTCAGGTGGGTTGTTTTAATTTGTCTCTTTTTACTGTAATATTGCTCATGGTCCTCTTCCAAAATTAACTTCTTGTTGAAGATTTAGAAAACATGTGTGAACCCCAGAAGTTCAATTAACTTCATCTGCAAATTTGTACCATAAGTGAGTAGAAACCCTTCCAAGGCTGACAACTTGATCTCAACCTACACCCTCAAATTAAAACCACTCCATATATCATTCTTCTTCTCCAATTCTTCCCTCTTTATTTTCATCAAATCCACAACTAATTCTAGATCCATAACTTCTCACAAACAAACTAAAAAAAAAACTATGAATTTCATAGAAAAGAGTGGTGGGATTGGGGAGGATAATATTGAACCACCACCCACAGCAGGTTCACTATCTTCTTCTTCTTCTTATCATCATCATCATCATCCATTTCAACAACAACAACAACAACCGTTCTTTTCTCCACCGCTCTACCGTAACCACCACGGCGGTTTACAGCTGGATTGCGGCGAACAACAACGATCATCGGATCGAAACGAATTAGCTGGATCAGGCTGGCTGATGGTGGAGAGGGAGCACATGTTTGACAAGGTAGTAACTCCGAGTGATGTCGGAAAGCTGAACCGCCTGGTGATCCCGAAACAACACGCGGAGAAGTATTTCCCTTTGGATTCATCTACCAACTACAAAGGTCTCCTGCTCAATTTCGAAGACAGGAATGGAAAGCTATGGAGATTCCAGTACTCCTACTGGAACAGTAGCCAGAGCTACGTTATGACCAAAGGCTGGAGCCGGTTTGTTAAAGAGAAACGACTCGATGCCGGGGATGTCGTTTCGTTCCAGCGAGGAGTCGGTGTCACCGCTAAAGATCGGTTGTTTATCGACTGGAGACGCCGTGTAAACCTGCCCTCAGTCAACAACCAACCGTTTCAGTTATCTTCATCATTGTTTCCGAATCATAATTTCATTCACCCTTGGAATAATCCACTGGTTTTGCAATCTTTTCCGGCCATGAGTAGTACAAACAACCCTGATCTCATGCTACAAGTCTCAAACCCTAACCCTAATTCTAGTAGCAGTTCCAGATCTGTTTACTTCCGGCAGCCGCAACAACAGTTTAGGCTGCCGGAAAGAAGTGATTTAGGGTTAGGGTTTGAGTTTGAACCAGCGGAGCCACCGGTTCACCAGAAAGGATCTGAGAAACGGCGGCTCCGGCTATTTGGTGTTAACATGGATTGCGTGTTCTCGGAAGATCATGAACACGATCCAGACAACACAATTGCGGGTTGTAGTACTGGAAATTCGATAATTCCGTCATCGTCATTTTCATCTTCGTTTTCTACGATTCCTTACTTGCAGTTGACGCCTTGGGGAGGAGAAATTGAATGTGATCAGAGTGAAATATTGTTATCAGCTTCTGATCATGATCTCAACATAATGTCAAAGTCAGAAGTTTCTAATATCTCTTTGGATTTGAAGATGTCACACAGTACTGAAGCTGAAATCTGAAATTGAACAAAAATAAGGAACCTGGAGATCAAGGTGAAGATGAAACTAGCCATCAAAACGCCAAGGTATAGGAAGTAAAAGGTAAGAACAAGCAGGAATCAGGATTTATACCACTGAAAGAAAAAAACAAAAGTTGCTATATTTAAAATTTTTGGGTACTTCATCTTGTTCCTTTCCTGTTCAGTTTTCCAGTGAAATTCATCTACATAATTCCTATCACTTTTGCTGTTACTATGGTATTGGTTATATTATGTATATATATATATATATATATGCAGGATAGTAAGTATTAACCGCTCCTTGAATCCACTGATTGAGCCGCCATTTGCAGCTAGTTCGAACATATATATGATATATAACCAGGAAGAATGTTTAGTTAATTAATATGAACTTTAGATCAAAGTAAATGAGAATTAATATTGAAAAGTTAGGAGGGTAGATCGAATGTACACTTTAAATAAAAAATCAAGAATTTTTTTTATTTTCATAGGTTAGTTATACTTAGAAAGTTGCTTCCGATATAACTCAATGGTCCAAAAGTTCGCATGGCAAATGGTCTTAGGTCTACTATACATGTGATAATTGATCATAGCCGGTACCAACTTCTACTATTCACTGGCGTAACTTAGGGGCTGTTTGATATTGGTTTGCCCGCTAACCCAAACTTGTTTGTTTCGTCGCATATGGGCCGGCTCTGATCGAGTTAGGCCCTCTGATCCACAGCCTAAAAGTGCTCTTACTCGGTTAGCAACAAGGGTCGTTGCTATCAAACACAACCTTAGCCTATACATAATGACTGAAATTGCGCTTCTGATTAGGTGATAGCATCTTTCATCTTTGACACCAAACCTTGATCATTGGTATCAAAGTTGGCCGTTAGCACTTAGCACCAAAGTTGGTCATGTAGTCTCGATGATTGATACATAGTAACTTTGCTCATTAGCAACAACTTTGTTCATCAACACCATATTTGTTCATCGATAGGAAATATGTTCATTGGTTGCAAATTTCTTCATCAACACTAAAGGTGCTAACTTAGTTACCGCTGATAATAGAAATTTTAGTGATATGTCAATCCATTAAACTATCAGCGATTATAACCGTCAACTGAGCCTATTTCACGAACAGTTGAAACAATTTGTTGTGTTGATTCATCTAGTATATATAAAGACGATCTTGGGTCACACGTACTTTGGTACATGATCATATGACAGATGTCACACATTCTTTTCTTGAGAATTTTACTGTCTTATACGATTTAAAATTCATGTGTACAAATAGATACATTTCAATCTAACAATGCAAATTAGAATTTAAAGATTATCCAAGTAACCAAAACCAATCACGGAAATAAAAAACCTACAATACAAAAGATTCTTTTAACAATGATCAACATATGATGGCCGGGTTGAACTAACTTCTAGTTGGTGGAATATTGTATCTGGATAAAATTCAGTTTTAACCATTGGTTGCAGTCTTTGTTTTTTGTAAAGGGGATTGAAGATCAAAGTCTGCAGACTTTTAACGGGTGAGAGTACAAAGGAGAAGGAGAATGATGGCATAAATTGGTCAGTAAGTGGGCCTTCTTCTTCTTCTGTGCGTATGTTCATTTATTACCTTTTGTAGGTTCGTTGCTCTTGTCGCTGCCACTGCAGACAACTGCTACACTTTCTTGGAAGGTAGCTAGCTCCCTCTCTATTATATTTGCAGTACTCTAATACTTCTCTCTCTCTTCCTGCCATCATACAGATCAAAGTTTTCCTCTGAGTGTAAAAATAGGTCATGCTATTAATACCCTCTTATATGTTACGGATAGGTCTCTCCGCATCGTATAGGGGCCTATACGCGTCTGATACGCTTATCCGTAACATTAGGGGGAGGGGGGGGGAGTCTAGGGTTAATTAATGACTGATTCACCTCTATATACCACGGACGGATAGGCCTATCTGTGACGTTGATAGGAATCATGTTTTAGTAGTAATGGTCATGTGTCTATTCTATGAGGGGCTAAGTGTAAGTTTGATTCTATAAATAAGGTCATAGCTGATTTGAGAGTTAGGGAAGAAGATTGGCTAAGTTTGTTAGGCTCTTTGCTTTAGCATTGAGAAGGGTATATCCCTGGGTCACCCTTGGGTGATATTCTATCCATTGTAGATCCATTTGGATCATCATCTTTTATCAATATCAAGTTCTTATTTCAGTTTTAATCTCAATTTATGTTACTGCTGCTGAGATTCTGAATCAGATCTGCATCATTGGTCCGACCTGCCTCCTTCCTCTGCTCGCCATTTCCGATTCAGCCTCCATCGTTTTTGTTGCAGATTTCATTCCCGCTTCTCGTCTCGATCAATCCGATTCCCTTTCTACCTCCTTCTCGATCCAATTTCAGTTGCATCAATTTCCGTTTTATTGCTCCCGCAGATTCCCTCTCAGATTGACTTTCGGATTCAATTTCCGATTCAATTTTGATCGCTAATCAAGTTGGTAGCTCTTGTTTCAGTAATCGATTCTGATCTCGATCGCTATTTCACAATCATCTATCTCTGGTCGGAATATCGTCAATTCCAATTTCACGTTAATCAGATCTTCATCAGCTCCTCATTCATAATTGGTTCGGTTTGTGATTTTTGCATCCAGTCCGCTCCAGTTTCACTTACGCTTCAATTCCAATTTTACTTTCTCTCTAGTTCCAATCTATTTCACCTGCCGATTCAATTTCGCCTTCCAATTTCTCGTTCGTTCTCCTTTCCAATTGATAATTTCGGTTTCAGTTTCAGTTTCAGATCCAATTTTCCCTTTACGTTTCAGTTTAGCCAGCCCCCACAATCGGATTCTATCCTATTTCCGATTGAACTTCAGCTTGAATTTCGAATTCAATTTATGTTTCTGTTTACGATTTCCTTTCAGTCGCTCGTTTCCAGTTGTTAATTTCAAGTTAGAATGGATCCTTCATCTACTCAGGAAATCCGGATTCAGAAGTTAGAATCTAACCTTGCTGGAATTCACTCCGTACTCAAGTCATGGGAAAAGTCTCGTGCCGAATTGCGGAATCTCATTGATTGGATGAAAACTGAGTTTTCTATTCCTGATTCGGGATCTCGAGTCCCACCATCTGCTGCAGCGTCTCTGCTTGCTCGTTTCGACAACATTGTTTCCGGATCCAACGCACGTTATGCATCCTGTCACGTGGTGGGTCACCTGGGGGACCATCACGCACTTGGGGACCGGGTTCACTCTGACCTAGGCTTACGAGGTGTAGAAACTATTTCCGCAGCACCGGTTCCTAATCCTCCCTTATCGTTGGTCAAAACTGCTACAGCGGTTACAAGGCGTGTTGCTTCAGTTCACGTTTCATCAACTGCTATGCCATTCTCAGAGTCGGTATTGCAGCCTCATCTCAAGTCAAATCAGGTTGTTCTCAAGGAAACGGCTGCTGGATTTGGTGATTTTGGCGGATGGTTAGCTCAAATCCCTCCTAAGTTGTTTGATTTGGAGCGTGATCCGCAACCACCTGACCCTTACATACCTTTGGTCGATCTTGTGGTAGAGTTCATTGCTAGTTCATTCCACATTCCTTCTAGGCAGTCATGGGTGATTCACGGGCAGTGTCGGCCTCCGGAAGATGCATTCGTGAAGGCTGCCACCTCATTTGGGAATCCATTTGTTGGTTTCAGTCTTGAGGACAAGACTGTTTTGAAGGGGGGAGTAGTAATAGGAATCATGTTTTAGTAGTAATGGTCATGTGTCTATTCTATGAGGGGTTAAGTGTAAGTTTGATTCTATAAATAAGGTCATAGCTGATTTGAGAGTTAGGGAAGAAGATTGGCTAAGTTTGTTAGGCTCTTTGCTTTAGCATTGAGAAGGGTATATCCCTGGGTCACCCTTGGGTGATATTCTATCCATTGTAGATCCATTTGGATCATCATCTTTTATCAATATCAAGTTCTTATTTCAGTTTTAATCTCAATTTATGTTACTGCTGCTGAGATTCTGAATCAGATCTGCATCAGACGTATAGAGGTGTCTGACAAAAAAAGGGTGTGAATTAAATGGGGCTAAAATAACAGTTGTGATATGTTAGTATCGAGAAAATTGCAATCATGTCTCAGAAAGAAAGAAATAATCGTTCGGATATTAATATTGAGGGTAGTTTCAAACTTTTTTCATGGATTGACAAAGGGTGACATGTTAAGAATTTTGTTACAAGAAGGTACAAGGCATGTGTCAGTGAGACAGTGTTAAGCCTGCAAACATCTATGGAGGCTTTTGTCCTTACCTACGGATATCAACAAACTTTGGTTGGCACCACACTCGTCACGTCAATGTGATTCCTTATTTAAATACAGTTATTCAAATGTCAAATGTCAAGCTAGGTAATTAATGTAGGCATAGAAAAATGAATTGTTGTGACTAGCCAACTTCCATTGTGATGTAGTGGTAGAAAGTCTGTGTTCTCTACTTGAGACACATGTTCGATTCTTACGGGCAGCACTTTGGAAGGGGCATTGGCGATGAGGGGAGACTTGGGGCTGAAAGGTCACTAGTTCGATCCCTGAGCTCCCAGGTTTTACCACCCGGCCGCTCGCGGAGGTGGATTTTTTCCTGAAATAAGCTCAACTGGTGTAAATAGTCCTCGGGTTTTCCGAGGCATTCGTTGACCGTTCAAAAAAAAAAAATTTAATACAACGATTTAAATAAAAAAATCTATTATAAATTTCCCATCAAGGCCATTTTATGTACTATGAAACAATAAATGATCATAGATTAATTTTTATGGAATTAGAAGACTTGTTGGTATGGTAGATGAATGGACCGAGTACTTCCTCCAAGGATGGGGAGTAGTCTCCGACTCTCCTTCTTTCATCTTTCCTCGAATAATACATCTTTTATCACATTCGATTTTGTAGTTTTGCTTAGTTTTATTTTTTCTAAGGCTATCCGTAGTGGTCAAGCTCCTCCTTTAAGCGTTTTTGGCTATGTGGGAGATGGCGTGGCAAGATGCTTGATCACATAATATGGTGTAGTGGTTAAAACCCTTTTCAACACTACAAGAAATATGACTTTTGGTGGCAAAATTTTGTTTATCTATGGTGGCGATACATGGCCACTACCCTAATAGGTGGCGACATATCGCCACCATAGCCCTAGCCAGTGAAAGTCCGTCGCTATAACTTAAAAATGTCGCCACCGGAACTTTCGCCACCGTAGGCATATCTATAGGGGCGACAAATCGTCACAGAAAAGTCCGTCGTCATAAATTTCTGAGATAAAAAAAAAGTTTAAAAAATTTAATTTAGGTTTTTGGTGGCGACATATCGCCACCGTAAATTAAATAGTTTTTTTATTCTGGGATTTTGGTGGCGATATGTGGCCACTATATATGTAATTTATTTAATTAACTTTTAAATCAGATTATTTTAGTGTCGATAAGTCGCCACCTTAGGTTTAAATAATTTTTTTTAAATTTTAATCATGAGGTTTTGGTGACCATAAGTCGTCACTATAGATTTAATACACAATTTTTTAAAACCCTATGGTGGCCATAAATCGCCACCATAGGCTACTGTTTGTAAAAATTATATATAATTTTTTTTATATTTTTCCAGGTTTTATAAACCAATTCAGAATTAACATTAAAGATCCATTCATAACCAAACTGATATATAACTAAATAAAACATTGTCATAAAGCATAGCTAGATCCATAATTCATAAAACAAACATGACTTAAACTAATTAGTTAATGTTTTGAACCTAGAAAAGGCTTAAACTAATATTCATCTTCATCATCTTCATCATCTTCATCGTTATGTGATTGTTGTTGTAGGTTTTGTTGAAGTTGTTGTTGCATTTGGGGGTTCAACAATGCCATAATTTGAGCAACTTGTTGTTGTGTTGCTTGTAGTTGTTGTTTGTTGGCTACCAATCAGTGGCGGATCCAGGATTTTTTGTCAGTGGGTGCAAAAATTGGGTGAGACCAGTATAGGTCGTATGAAAAAATTATATTAATAGAAAAAGTCAAACGGGTCGGGTCAAATGAATATTTGACTAATAGGTTACATTAGGTATTCAGAACAGTGACAACATGCTAGGTGGAAATTCTGACCATTGTTAATTCGGGTTATGTTTCATCTTTAACCAATCAAATGTAAAACAAAGAAAAAGGTATGCGCCGCACAAAGTGAAAGTCTCTCAGAGCGATGTTTAATTCAAATAGCTTACTTGTTCCACTTAGGTTGTAGCCTGATAGGAAGAGACAATGTTACTCAAGTTGAGATCTTCAGATGGTGTAATTTGGTGTCTAATTTGGCCATTAAAACAAATAGCCCACTTGTTTTACTAATAAAATAGAATAATATTGTGATGATATAACGTGTGGAATCAGATTTAATACACTTATGTAACGAAACTAAAAACGAACAAAAATCTATTAGTTCGACGGATGCCTGAATATCTATTTTTATAGTTTTAACCTATTAATAGATTCCTGAATATCTATTTTTATAATTTTAACTTATTAATAGCATCTCATTAAAGTAAAAAAAGTTAAGTTGTGTGTTGGCAGAGTAGTATAGGTACTTTTTTTATTAGAAAATAGTATAATAATAAAATATTATATTCTCTTTCTTCCTGTCATCTTCTTCTTTCTATCTTCTTCTTTCTTCCTTCTCGTATTCACTTGCAGGAAAAAGCCATGGTCAATATTTTTCTTCCTTCTTTCTTGTCATGATTTTGGTTGAGCCATGGTTCTTGGGTGCCTTGAAAAAAAGATCATGGGTGCCTTAATCAAATATCACAACTAAATAGCATATCATTTTTTTGTTGAGTGGGTGCCTAGGACCCCACTAACATACACATGGATCCGCCCCTGCTACCAATTCTTCTTGTTGCGCTTGCCATTTTTGTTCGAGTTCCTTATATTGTTGTGACGAGGAATCGCCAACATCGAACCCTAGAGATGGTTGGGCAACCACACGACCAATACCTTTTTCATGCCCACTTCTTGGTTTTAAAGCTCGGTTGAGGCACTCCATCTCATCAATCTCTTCTGATCCAAACTCTAGTTGCATTTCATTCTTTGTTGACAATATTTTTTCCTACATCATAAAAATAATTAATATATCAAGTGTTAATAAACAATAGTAGCAATATCAAGTGTTAGAACACTTTATATATCAAACTAAAATACTTAACGGGTCAAAATGACTCGAACACATTTGAATTCACATAAGATATCCAACTAAATGACTAAACGGGTCAAAATGACTAGATACAACTTCCAAACACCGAATATATCCAACTAAAATACTTAACGGGTCAAAATGACTCGAACACATTTGAATTCACATAAGATATCCAACTAAATGACTAAACGGGTCAAAATGACTAGATACAACTTCCAAACACCGAATATATCCAACTAAAATACTTAACGGGTCAAAATGACTCAAACCCATTTGAATTCACATAAGATGTCCAACTAAATGACTAAACGGGTCAAAATGACTAGAACCAACTTCCAAACACCGAATATATCCAACTAAAATACTTAACGGGTCAAAATGACTCAAACCCATTTGAATTCACATAAGATGTCCAACTAAATGACTAAACGTGTCAAAATGACTAGAACCAACTTCCAAACACCGAATATATCCATCTAAACGGGTCAAAATTACTTTAATCATGCAAATTAAACTATTTTACTTACATAATCTGCGGCGGCTCTAGCATTTACCCAATGACCATTCTTCTTTTTGTGTTCCTCCTCCCAGATCTCAATATGGCTTACTTTACCCTTCTTTTTTTTTTGCCTTCCGTCTAAGCTCGGCATAGGGTGTGCACCCTTGAGAGGTAAGGTAGAGCATTTTTGCTCTGTTAGCTTTGTTGGTTTCACAAGATTTAATGTAGTCTGGATCTAGGAACAACTTATCAATGAGCTCTATCCAATCATCTTCATCCAAGTACTCCTTAGGATACGACTCCCTTGCCTGTTGCGTGTTCTAATAGCCCCCGTTGTCAAGAAAATGACACTTCATGCGGTGCTTCCACTCCTTATAAGCAGTCTTCATATCACTATTAATCCCGGCTACTATTTCTGGCCACTTCTCATCTTTATATTTCTGGCCACTTGTCAATTACGTGCGCCCAAATGGTTTTCGTGTTCTGTCTTTTTCCATTATGACACGATTTACATGGGCAATAAGGTTCCCCGCGGCTGTTGACGTATTTCTTGGCAATCTCTAGAAACTGTTCAAGACCTTCGTGGAATTGTGTAGAATTCCGGTTTCGCAAACTAATCCAACTCTTATCAATTGTCATGACTGTTTTATTATTTATTAAAGGGTTATCTTAGATGGAATATGCACATACTAATACATTAGAACATATACATACACATACACAACATAACTACATGCATATAAACATATATACAAACATACACATACTTACTTAAACTAGGGTAAAAGGTTACCTCAACGGTGATAACAAGAAAGAAAGAATAAAAAGGAACGTGCAATCGAACCCAATGAGATCCTCAACACCGACGTCTTCAAAGATCTACAAAGATAAGTATATTATTAGTAAAAAATCTGTAAATGTAGTAAACATTAATCAATTACATCATAAGCTTAAATAGGTCATTGCAATAACATTAAAAAAAAAACTAATACCTCAATCCAATAAAACATCATTAGAACTAACTTTCACCAAGTTTTCTCAATAATTGTTTGTACTTGAGTATATATTTTCCACAAATGTTGCAAGCATAACCGATCAGTGGCACAAAGTATATATTGTCCTTGATTATATATTTTCCACAATTGTTTAGTGTTTGAGACATTTATTTATGCAATTATAATGAACTTTTGTAGTTGATGAATTTTGCAAGTAGCTTTGCTAACTTGCTTTTACAAAGCCGTGGCTCTCTGATGCATTTTGATCCCAAAAATGTTCATAGACAATATTCATAATCTTTGACATTTAAACACTAAAAGGTAAAATGTTATCCTCAAATTAACTTGTTTATCTCTGCAAATTGTAACCAATAACTTAGCTAAATTATATCATTCAACGAAAGTACACTGTTAAAAACTAGTTGGATATATTATATAATTGTATTAACTCAACATATTTGAAGCAATTTGGGAGAATCTTCCAACTTGATCGATTGATGAAATAATATCATTGGTACAAATAATTGTTTATAACTATGTTTAAAATCCAAGGATAAACATTCTATCCCTCATGGGCTCATGGCCAATCAATTTGAATAAGTTGATATCTTGAAAAGCAATTTGTCCAAATATATATTAACCTTCATGAAGCAATACTCAGTTTTATAAGTATATGGTCATCCTTCTTATTTGCCCCTCGCATGAAAAACCATAAATAATTGGTAAAATTAAGTTGAACGGGTCTAACCGGTCGACTTTGATGATACTATAAGATTCAATGGTTATAAATCCTAGTTGTACCTAAACTATTGTACGGGTTTTGGGTCAGGTTATATTGTGTATTAAATTAGAATCTTTGGTGCCACCATTTTTGTAACTTTTGTTTGCTTGATGGTCTTTCTACTGCATAATCATATCATGGAACAAATTGAATCTTACCTTGGTTACTTCATAATATGGATGATGTTTAGAGCTTTATCTGTGGGTTTGCAATTCCACATTTAAAATAGCAGGTTTAATCTAGAAAATCTACTTTTTGGAAGGTTTTAAGGACGCTATACATTTCAATGATTATGATATAATACCAAGTTGTAACATAAATATAAGTACAGAGTAGTGCTTAGTTTAGGTAGATTGGAATCTTTAATTCGTTCAAGCATTATTTTACCCAATGGGGCTAGATTGTACAACCTCTAAACTGTAAGTTCAAGTCTTAGACATCAATACAACAATTAGCTAAGGAAAACAAAGCTACACAAAGAAATGTTCACCAGAAATAGAAGAAAACCCTAGATGGTTGAATGAGGATTAATTACCCGAATCTGATGGTTGAATGAGGAGACCCGGAGGCGTCGGTGGCCAGTCGCCGGTAGAGAGACCCGGAGGCGTCGGTGGCCAGTCGCCGGTAGAGGAGACCCGGAGGCTTCGGAGGTTAAGGAGAGGAATGAGGCATTGAGGAATGAGGCGGATGAGTGGTGCACGGTGGCGGGACGACGAGCTCAGGGGTGGTGCACGGTGGCTGTGGAGGCTGGAGCTCCAAATCGCCAGAGGTTTTTCTGGTTGGGACAAATGACCACGACAGCAGCTGATTTAGGTTTTTGAGAGTATGCAGTGGCGACTTATCGCCACTATAAGGTTACAAAAACGGTGTCGTTTCCTTTTTGTACATGGGTGGCGACATATCGCCACTATAAGGTAGAGCAAAACGACATCGTTTCTTACTTAAAACAATCGGTGGCGACATATCGCCAAGATAGGGCATTTAAAAAAAATTCTATTTCATTTGGCAAAAGTATTAATATAAAAAAAAGATTAAGGAAATTAATTAGTCCTATGGTGGCGATATGTGGCCACAGTGTATTTTCAGGAGGCGCCAACTTTTCCCGCTCAAGCTATGGTGGCGACAAATCACCACGGCGGGTAAAAATTCAATATTTTTTTAGAAAACCTTTTGGCAGCGATAAGTCGCCACCTATACTTAACCTTTAGTGGCTATAAAGGTCGCCACCTTAGCTCTCGCCACCATAAACTCATTTTCTTGTAGTGCAAGCTCCCATCAAACCCATCATCATTACACATTTCTCTAATTCCGGCGTGAAATATCCCACGCCCTCATAATTTTTTTACTTTTAACGCCCCATGTAATGGTGTTTGGGGCGCAAAGGAGCACGAAAGGGACGTGAAAATGATTTTTCAAGCCAACTACGGATAGCCTAAATATAAGGGGATGATTTCCTCGAATTCATCAATATAATACTTTTATTATTTAATTGAACTAAGTACAAATAAAAAGGATGTTGTAAGTGTATGTGTCATTTATAATAAAATTTGAATTTTGACGGGTTGTAATTTTGTGTTTACATTACTTATATATTGTTAGTCACAAATCGGGTTTGAATAAATTTACATCAAATCGTCGACAAAAAAAAACTTTCATAAAGGTATATACAAACAAATTTAAAAATTTTATTTAAAGGAAATGTGTTTTAAAAGTTCTAGTTGCTTAAACTTTTAAAATTTTATAAAATTACATTCTTGTCTCCCCCATATGTATTATAATATAGTATACATAGATACAACATTAAGAGTAATATAATTAACCTACACCATCTAACGAGCAACATGAGTTTTCACATTGGGTTCCACTAGATCTGCTTGTAGGTTTTCATGTGTTCTTTTTTAGATTGTAGCTCTAATATTACATATTCAGTCACTTGTTCATTGTTTGAAGGATCCTCCAAGGACTCGGGACTTATCGTCCACCCTTCACACTCTTTCAAATCACGTTGTGTAAGATGGTACAAGTGTACATAATGTTTCTAATTCGAGGCGGTGTGCTCATCTTGTGGGATTTTGAATTATGTGTGACTTACCTTTTAGGACCTCAAAGACTAGTCCAATGTCTTTTCATGTCGTTTTCTGTGCTTTCTTAATCTTATTTGTTTAGGTGCATTCGGCCACAAAAATAATTTTGCCAGAGTCGCCCAATTAGGGTATATGCCTTCTGTGAGATAATAATTATATTTATATTCAACTCCATTAACCTCAAATGGACATTTTGAGGCGATTCCTTCTATGACATATTAGACAGGTATGACTACTAAAGGACATTGATGTCTTTGTTGATGCCGGTTGTTCTAAAAAGCATGCTAATACCTTAAATCTTGGGAAACAACCGCTTTCATTATGATCATCGATTTACTGTGATCAACACAAGTGTATTATCCTTTCCATTATGTTGGGCAGTTCTTCCAATCCCAGTGAGTGCAATCAACGTTGCACAACATTCCCAACCCATGTATTTCTTCATGCCCCGTGTATAAAAGTTGAGTGTCTTGATACGTATGTTTGAGTAAAAATTCTTTCTTCTATAAATCAACAATGCAATCGCAACATTTTACAAACTCTCATGAACATATTCAAGTACTCATCAAGGGCATCACGAACACTTCAAATAGCAAAAAATGCACTTTTGTAACGGCGTGAAACCATTTTTACCTTGTGCATTGTATCTAATTTGAAAATTAACATAATTACGCTCCATATCACCAACAATTTGAAGAAAAAGATCTTTGCCCATTCTAAACCTTGTTTTGAACCTATCACTTGTAAATGTTGGACTGGTTGTCATCTTAAAAAATAGTTAGGAATAAGTCTATCTGCCGCGGCTTCACGCTCTTCGTGAAAATATGCTCTTGAAGATCCAAAGTCTTCATATGGAACTCACTTTTCGATATGATATAGAAGTTGACATATTAAATGAATCCATGAATGCCTTTGAAGAATCCTGATAGTGAAAATAGTTTTTGGTTGTTGGATTTTATTTACGCTCACATATCCTCGCATTCGATTCGGTTCAACTTGGATCAATAGATCGAGGAAACCATCCAAATTGGTAACTGAAAATAGAAAAGAGAAAAGAAAAAAAAAGAAAAGAAACGGAGTTACTTTGGCTGGGGAAACTTTTGATCTTGGTCCACTACTGTACTCTATATATACATAAAGCTGAACATGCATGTTCTTCTCTTGATATTGTTCTGCAGTGAACTGAACAATCTTTTGATAATTTAATTTAATTAAAATACGGCTTTTAACATATATATATTATTACTGCATGTATATCAAGCTAGCTATACATCCAAAAGGACAGCTAGAAAATTATTCAGCATCATCTATAATCTTTGAGTAAGAAATTGATGAAGGAAATAAGGAAGCTAGCTAGCTAGCATGAGATTCATCATCGTCTACATGTATGCATGTATCACACGACTCCCACCCTCCGTATATTAGTCCATATGTAGTTATAACCCCCTTGAATAACATTATACCTCACGTGTTAGTCCAGTCAGCAAATAAGTTATGATCGAAAATGTTTGTAGTCACAAGTCACAACCCCCATAACCTCCCCCTCTCATTATTACTCAAATATTATTATTATTACTCATATAAATAAATAAACCAAACATAATTTCATTGAAAAATATACTAAAAAATATCAATCCTCGTCTTAGTCGTCATCACCGTCATTTTGAAAACGAATTGGACGAACCATCAATGCATGTTCTACCAAATATGTCATGAGAGCGTTATGTGCTTCTCTACTAGGCATGAATTCACAATTTCCAATCGTTCATCTATAGGTCCTTGTGGTAGTTCCTCCATATGTTCCGGATGATGATCCCACTACTAGAAAAAAGGGCCTCTAATGACGCGCGAACGACGAAGCGCGCTAGTTTATGACGCGCAAAAAATACATGTCTTTAAAAATTTATCATAAATTATAAAATCTGAAGAGTAGATGATACACAATGTTACGCGTTATGATATTTATGTCGTAAAGAAAAATAAAAAAAGCATGGAGAACAGATTTATAACATGTGCCCCATCTACAAATTGTACTCTTATATTTTTGTTTCCCGCTAAGTTTTGCCCTAAATTTTTATTCCCGCTCCACTAAGTTTTTGCCCTAAAAATTAATTCCCGCTTCGTCACTCCACATTTTCATCTCCATTATGATTGTCCATCTCAACTCCTCTTCACCCCGTCATCCCTCTCACGCGCTCGCCGCCAAGAAATCCATGCCATCGTGAAATCCATCTCAACTCTACATTTTCAACCAAATCGCTGCCGCGAAATCCATGCTGCCGCCTCACCCCGTCGCCCCTCTCACATGCTCGTCGTCCCTGTTAGAAAGGAAAGAAATATGATTGAGGAATTAAAGGACCAATCTTCAATCTCGTGTCTAAATTTGTGATTTGACAGCTCATTCACAGTTATTTTCATTTATATTGTTTCCTTGTAAACTTTATATGTATCCCTATATAAAGGGTTGTTTTTTCTCAGTTGAATACACAAGAAATATTCTCAGCCTTTCATTTACATATCACTTTCTTTCAATTTTTATCATGGTATCAGAGCAGTGTTAAAACGATTCTAGGATCAAACACAAATTGCTCATCATCTACCCATTCAAAAAAAAAAAAAAAATCAATGGCTGATGATATTGTTTCCGTCAACAACAATGACCTCACCACTCAACTAGCAAACCTCCTCAAAAATAGCCTCCAATCGCAAACCCAAACCCCCAAACAGAACCTCTCCGACAGCCTCAAGATAAGTCTCAACCTCAATAGCCAAAACTACTCCCTTTGGTCTCGAATGATTCGAGTTGCCATCGGGGGGAAATCAAAAGCCTTGCTAAGCCATTTAACCACAAATCCACCAGAAAAAGGTAGTGAAAAATACGAGCAGTGGGAACAAGATGATCTTGTCGTGTTCTCATGGCTCATACAAAACATTGAGCCTGTCCTTGCCAGCAACTTAACCGAGTTCCCGACATCTAAATCGCTATGGGATGCTCTGGTTATAACATACAGTAGCGGCAAGGACAAACTTCAAACTTTCGATCTCCATGTCAAAGCAAATGAGATCAAACAAAAAGACTTACCGTTGGAGGACCTTTGGATTGCGATGCAGGGCATTTGGGGAGAAATTGAACGGAGAGACCCGAACCCCATGACTTGTGCCACTGACATCACCGCGTATAACAAAATCAGGGCTGAACAGAAATTGTTCCAGTTTCTGAATGCTTTAGACCGCAAATATGACCCGATAAAACGGGAAATTTTAAGATGGGATCCCCTTCCCACAGCTGAAGGCGCCTACGCCGCCGTTAGAAAAGAGGCCGCTCACCAGAATATACTAGGAGCAGCTTCAAACGATGCGTCAAATCAGGGCGTTGGATCAGGTCTCTCCGTCACCGAGTCAACTGAACTTGACGGACTTGGACTGGTAACCAAAGCTCAGCGCCGGTCAGACCGTGGTCAACAAGGGCGGTCATCATCCCAGGTAGACAAATCCAAACTAAAATGCAGCCATTGCGGTATGACCAAGCATTCAAAAGAACAGTGCTTTAAGATCGTCGGGTACCCGGATTGGTGGAACGACGGACACAAAAAAGGCAGCCGAGATGGGGGGAAGATGGCTACAGTCGCGGGTAACACAAGTGCCACCGGCAACGACGGTGATCGCCGTAACACCTCCGGCAGATCAGACGGATTTGGGGGAGTTGCAAAAGCTTCAGAAGAATGTCAAATGGGGGTGACGGCTGATGTTTACGAAACAGGTAAAGGGTTTGAGTTTTTTAACTCAAGCCCTTGCACACTTAACCCTCATCTTATTTCTAATTCCAATTTTTATCCCTACACTCTTATAAATCCTAAATTCTTCACCCATACAATTCTTGACCTTCAAAATAAACCCCCTATGAATATTAAAGTCTCAAAAGAATATCAACACACGTCTGACCATTTTAGTGGGGGTCATTTTGATGAAAATATAATGAAGGAAGAAAATAAAAAACTCATGGGTGAAGCAAATATAGCAAAAAACAATAATAAAGTTGACAAAGAGTGGATACTTGATTGTGGTGCTACGGACACCATGACTTTTGAACTTTCAGATTTAAGTTCAGTTACTAAACCTGCAAAATCTCATATCCAGACCGCTAACGGGGAACGCATTACGGTTAAAGGGGGAGGGACAATTGAAATTTCACCAACCTTAAAATTATCCAATTGTCTATACATACCTTCCCTATCACACAAACTATTATCAATAAGTCATGTGACGAAAGAGTTGAATTGTACTGTTCTAATGCACCCCACTTTTTGTATCCTACAGGATATCAGGACGGGAGCGATCATTGGGCGTGGCACTGAACGACAAGGATTGTACTATGTGGATGAAGTGACTCAACACGGGACAGTGATGCTGGCTCACGGGAGTACGGAAAGAGAAACTTGGCTTTGGCATAGAAGACTTGGGCACCCATCCACTGGTTACCTACATATATTATTCCCTAAGTTATTTCCTAATAATAGTCCGTTAAAGTGTGAAACATGTGTTTTGGCAAAAAGTCATAGGCGTACCTATAAACCGAATAATACTAAGGTTGATACACCTTTTTCATTAATCCACTCTGACGTGTGGGGACCATCAAAAATCATGGGGGGACAAAACTTTCGTTTTTTTGTTATATTTATTGATGATTGCACTCGTATGACATGGATTTACTTTCTAAAACACAAATCTGAGGTTTTCGAAAAGTTTACAATTTTTTACACCATGATACAAAACCAACTCAAAAAAATGATTCAAGTCCTTCGAACTGACAACGGAGGAGAGTTTATTAATGGTCCCATGAAACAGTTTTGCCAATCGAAAGGAATAATCCATCAAACGTCATGTTCGCATACCCCTGAACAAAATGGTGTGGCTGAACGGAAGAACCGTATCCTTCTTGAAATAACTCGTGCTCTCCTTATTGAATCAAAGGTCCCTCCAAGTTTTTGGCCTGAAGCCCTTGCCACGGCAACCTATCTTATCAATCGCCTTCCTACCAAAGCCCTTGAACTTAAAACCCCTCTTGAAACCCTTAGCAAATTCACTCATCTTCCCCTGGCTCTTACCCTCAAACCACGAGTATTCGGTTGCTCTGTCTTTGTCCACATATCCAAAAACAACCGAAGTAAACTTGACCCATGTGCAGAAAAATGTGTTTTTTTAGGCTATGGGGTAAACCAAAAAGGTTATCGATGTTACAACCCAAAAAGGAGTCATATGTATACTACAATGGACTGCGACTTCCTTGAAACAGAATATTTTTACAACACCCAACATAGTGGCCAGGGGGAGAAGGAGTATATTGACACCCTAAGTTGGGTGAGTTGGAATCCACTTATAGAAGAAACTACTCAAAGTCCCCTAAATGAGTCACAAGATCCAAGGCAATCCACATATCCTTCATTCAGTATCACGTCACAAGATCCTCCTACCGATATGATGTCAGAAGTAAGTTGTTCTCAAACCCTTAATATAAATAACGAATCTTCTACACATGTTACTCCTACTAACGAATCTTCACCAAAAAGATATACTCTCCCACCAAGGGCAAATAGAGGAGTTCCCCCTAAGCGGTATTCGCCTGAAAGGGAAACTCGAGGTTCTAGGTATCCGGTGGCAAACATAGCCAAAGGAAACCTAACAAAAGAGGCCAAGGCCTTTGAGTCCTCCCTATACCAGGAAGAAATTCCAACGACAGTTGAACAAGCCATTGGATCTAAGGAGTGGAAAGGAGCAATGGAAACTGAGATGGAAGCATTGATAAAAAACGATACATGGGAAAAATGTAAACTTCCAGCAGGAAAAAAACCAGTTGGATGTCGGTGGTTGTTCTCCATCAAGCACAAGCCTGATGGTACAATCGAAAGATACAAAGCTCGATTGGTTGCCAAAGGGTACACTCAGACATACGGGATTGATTACTCAGAAACGTTCTCGCCAGTAGCCAAGTTTGACACAATTAGGGTTATATTCTCTATTGCTGCTAATAAAGGATGGCCTCTCCACCAATTCGACGTTAAAAATGCTTTTCTCCATGGAGAATTGAAAGAAGAAGTATACATGGAAGCTCCGCCCGGTTTTACTGAAGGCTTCAAGACAGGAGACGTGTGCCGGTTAAAAAGATCTCTTTATGGGCTTAAACAATCTCCCCGAGCTTGGTTTGGGAGATTCACTTGTGCTATGAAGAAATACGGCTTTAGGCAGAGTAACTCTGATCATACCTTGTTCCTCAAACGAAAGAACGGCCATGTCACATGCTTGATTATCTATGTTGATGATATGATTATTACCGGCGACGATAAAGAGGAAATATCAAAATTAAAGAAAAACTTGTTTATGGAGTTCGAAATGAAGGACCTAGGAAGACTTAAGTACTTCCTCGGAATTGAAGTTTTGAGGTCCAAACAAGGAATATTTATCTGCCAGAAAAAATATATCCTAGATCTATTAGCAGAAACTGGGATGGTGGAATGCAAACCCACCGATACTCCAATGCAGGTAAATCATGGGCTACATATGGAGGAAGGAGCAGAACTTGCAGATAAGGAACGATACCAACGAATGGTAGGAAAATTGATATACCTTTCCCACACTCGTCCAGATATCGCCTATGCAGTGGGAGTTATTAGTCAATTCATGCACCAACCTCAAGTAAAACATATGGAAGCTGTGTGGAGAATCATCAGGTACCTCAAAGGAACAGTAGGTCATGGTGTCTTATATAAATCAAATGGGCATTTGGAAATCCAAGGATATACAGATGCTGACTGGGCAGGAGATAAAGGGGACAGGAGATCAACATCAGGATACTTTACGCTAGTAGGGGGTAATCTAGTCACATGGAGAAGCAAGAAGCAAAAAGTTGTCTCCCTCTCTAGCGCTGAAGCTGAATTTCGTGGAATAGCTCGTGGTTTGGCTGAAATCTTGTGGATCCGTAAGCTCCTTACTGAGGTTGGCCTTTCTCCAACAAAAACGACCAAACTGATGTGTGATAATACAGCAGCTATCCAGATTTCTGAAAACCCCGTCCAACATGATCGAACAAAGCATGTTGAAGTTGACAGACACTTCATCAAAGAAAAGTTAGAGGCTGGCATAATAGAACTTCCATTCGTTCAATCCAAGGACCAACTGGCAGACATACTAACAAAGGCTGTTAATGGGAGAATTTTCAACGAGGTTTTGAACAAGTTAAGTATCGGAAACCCCACTACTCAACTTGAGGGGGAGTGTTAGAAAGGAAAGAAATATGATTGAGGAATTAAAGGACCAATCTTCAATCTCGTGTCTAAATTTGTGATTTGACAGCTCATTCACAGTTATTTTCATGATATTGTTTCCTTGTAAACTTTATATGTATCCCTATATAAAGGGTTGTTTTTTCTCAGTTGAATACACAAGAAATATTCTCAGCCTTTCATTTACATATCACTTTCTTTCAATTTTTATCAGTCCCCGCCACCACTAGTCTCTTCTCTCTACAAGCACAACTTCTGGACGCCAAACATAGTCCGAGACGAGGAATGGCTCAGGTGAAAGGACAAGCACTACCTCCGCCATTGTCGGCAGATCGAACAAGAGCGTCACCGATGAAGACATTGACGAGCTCAAAGCTTGCATCGAGCTAGGATTCGGATTTTCTTCTTCGCCAGAAAACGTTCAAGCCATATACGGCCAATGTAATCCTTTTCTCTCAACAAGTTTCAATCGGATACGGGTTAATTTCCCCAAATTTCAAGCAACTATTGCCTTAATTTCAGTTACAATTGATAAATCATAAGTTCGATCCAGTTTTGCCCTAGTTTTTAAATTACAACATGTTATCGAACCATAATTCCACAAACCTGCTCAATTCAATCCAACTCATCAGTTGTATGTTCAGAGTTTTTGCCTGCTCTTGATTTACATATATAAATAGGCACTCTAGCTTCCAGGGTATACTATCAGACATTGATTTGAGTACAAGATTTTACATCTAAGTTTGTTTGGGAATTGGTATAGTAGCTCTAAGTTTAAATGTTCAATGAAATCAAAAGTTGCCTCAACCCATAGATTGGCGTTTATTAGTTGAAGATATAATTGGCGATGAGGGGAGACTTGGGGCTGAAAGGTCACAAGTTCGATCCCTGAGCTTACAGGTTTTACCACCCGGCCGCTCGCGGAGGTGGATTTTCCCTGGAATGAGCTCAACTGGTGTAAATAGTCCTCGGGTTTTCCGGAACATTCGTTGACCGTTCAAAAAAAAAAAGTTGAAGATATAATTAATAGTCAAATTTATGACCATTCACATCCGGTTCATTGTTCATATTACAATTTTGTTTATGGAAAACCTTTTTTGTGGCTTTTTTCCTCTGATTATGTTACGTGTCATATATAAACTCAACATTTTTATCAAACAATTTGTTGTTACTTAATTCAGCACATGCAATTTAAAGAGGTGTCAATTTTGAATTCATTAAATGAATGGTTTGTTGATGACAGATCAAATTGATAAAAATAACAAACTATTTTTTTTTTAAAAGCATGTTTGGGCTCTGCATCATGGTTTTTTTTATATACACATCTCCAATTCCATAGGAAACCCGGTTATTTTCGGAAAAACCACTATCTCTAGCTCGGGGAGTAATTTGCTCACACCCGGTTTTGAACCTATGACCTTAGAGTCTCAGGTCTATTTAAATACCATTGACCTATGAGCTTGTTTGTAAACACGTAGTTAAGATTACTGGTAAGTGATGTGTCTTGTAACGAAGAGGTTGTAAGTTTGAACCCCTAAGGCCTAACTAAATGTACTTTATGTATCATCAAAGCCACTTACACAAAAAAATGATCTATTAAAAGTAACAATTAAGAAATATCATCTCTTTATATATAAGAAATTAAAGCAGGCAATGCACCAGTAAACAAATATTTAACATGAACCCTCCTTAGCTAGGGCAACCTCATGGCTAATGGCCTATATCCTTCTGCATCACATGCTTGGAATTGCTTTAATTTTGGTTGAAACTATATATGGAGACCACATCTAAATTCAGATTTTGCTCATAAAATAGTCACTTTGTAAATTAAGCATTCACTTTATTACAACCACCAATTCCAACAACAAATGTTTTATTTTAGCAAAAGAAGGTTTCAAGTGACAATTCAAAGCACTTGGTGATGGATGTTTAGTTTTAGTTAAATACTTAATTTTCACCGTATAAAAAAAAGAAAAGAAAAGAAATACAAGTACGATCAAAATAAAGATGGTGATACTTAAGTGTGATGCCTATACATGAATATATGATGACAATTTTACTTTTTACTAGCTTTAGGTTTCTTATATGTTTTATTTATTTTCCTTTCAAGCAAAAATGTGATTTTCTTAAGGCCGAGATGTAACATCCCAAATTCACGTTATATTAAAATTATTTAATTCGGTTGTGTGGAATAATTGGGTAAATATAACTAAATAATAACCCGATATAATAGTTGAGATAATTTAGCTACTAAAGATTTCAGGTAGCTAATAATTATATCACAAAAGATTAGCAGGTTAGCTGTAACTATAAACTTGTAGTCAGAATTACTAAGCTGGACTTAATTGTGGGACTAGAACTGAAAAAAGTGTGATTAAAAGAAAAGAAAGAAGAAAAAAAAATCTGGATTGTGAACAGTGAGAGAACGAGAGAAAATTAGGGTTCTTGCAATTCCTAGTGGTTCAAGAGCAAAATTGGGAGAAATTCAAAGGGGTTTTTGGATATTGGACTGGCAACTACCTCTATTGCGTGTTAACATTTGAGTTGTGGTGTTAGATTTCGCAAAATTAGCAGGAAAAACGTTTTTTCTTTTTTTTGGGGTGGGGGGGGGGGGGGTGGGGGGAGAGCATTACGGGGCATAAAGCCTATTACGCCCCTGTAAAGGGGTGTAGAATTAGAAATTGTATAGCGTTGATCGGTCTTGTGTCAGTTTTTTTGGTTTTATTCATTAAGACCCTGTAAAAAGTGTTACGCCCCGTATAAGGATGTTAAATTAGATGTTTGCGGTGTGGGTATAGAATCTTCGGTTTAATATAGTAAATATTATTTATATTTATAAAATGTATAAATGAGATAAGAGTACGTAAGAGATATGACAGAAGGCCCATGCTATACTATGCCAATTTGTGCATGATGAGTTAGAGAGAGAATCTAGGGATATAGATTAGGGCTAACTAACCCTGTGAGATGATGATGGATGAAAAAGAGGGTGTATATATATATATATTAATACATGCATGCTATGTGCCTATGATAACCAGTAAATATACATATATATATATATATATATTTCTATAAACAAGCTAGTACATTACCTTTAAATTCAATGTTGGTACTTTAGTGATCCATAGGTACTGTACTGGCCTCCCTCACCAGCTGGTTATATTATATGATATAGCACCATTATGAGCTAGCTAGGTTATTAAAGCTGTGTCCGTGCATGCATGTGTTACTCGTATATACACAGACAACCCTAACGAAATTTGGTTCACTTTCCTTCATACATTCAAATATATATATATAGAATCCATCCACTCATTTGTTGTGTTATGTGACCCAGAGATTGAATAAAATTAAATAGGTTTTATATGTAATGTGTGTTGACACGTGACACCATTATCGAAATTATAAAAATCAATAGCTAAAATGTAAAAAAAAAAACATAATAAAATAAAGAAATAACATTTTCCTCATTCTTAATAATGCATTGTTGGAGAATAAAAAAAAAATGACCAACCAATCGGTTTCAATTAGGAAAAACTGAGAAGAAAAATGTGAAGGGTGATCCCGTGCATTGTTGTGGCAATACCGTTGATACATAAAAAAAAAGTAAAAAAAAAAAGGGAAAAAGACGAAAATGCATAAGGCAAAGGTGAGTGAGCAACTAGATAATGTAAATATATATAGGAGAATAAAACTAAATGATAAAAATTAGAGAAAAAAAAAATTAAAACGGGGTCGTGTCCTCGTCAACGACCCTACATGTCGGTCGTGGCGACCGTTAAGGTCAACGACCCCACGGACTGGTCAACGACCCCGTAAATTATAAATATATATATATATATATATATATATATATATATATATAGGTGGTCGTCTCGACCCCCGACACGTGTCAGACGACCGTCAGGGAATGTCGGGACGACTTTTGGTTTTACACGTGGCAGGGTCGTTGTCGGCGGTTTAACGGTCGTTGTCGGGGATTCTACGGTCGTGCCGACTGTTACGGTAACACGTGTCGGATTTTTATTGGTTGGGTCGTGGCGACCCTTAATTGAAGTCGTGGCGACTGTAGTTGTGGGCATAATGTGGCTGTTGACTTTCAAATGGGCATTTCCGTTACCTTTTTCTTCAATCTGGGCATTTTCGTCTTTTTCCCGATCTAGACACGGCTCATTCTAAAACGAAATCTATAGCTTAAACCCTAAACTTAAAAAATTACTTAAACCCATAAATTATGAGAATACATGTTAGTCGATAACCCAATTTTTTAATGTATACGATGTTATATAAAAAAAACAAAAATATATGGCTAAATGAAAAGCGTAGAATACATGCACCGTCTTTCAAACCCTAATCCCAAACAATAATCAAGTTATTCCAATTCTAAGTAAAGGTGTTCAACGAATCGAATTTCGAATACTTGAGTTAATCGAATCGAATTATTCGAATTTCAATTTTTAAAACCCGGATTCGAATTCGATTATAATTCAAAAACTGAATCTGAATCAAATTGAATTCGAATGGGATTATTCGAATCGAATCTGAATCAGATTCGAAGAAATTTAAAGTTATTTTAGTAAAAATAAAACAAAAAATCATAGTTTAACATTCAAAATGGAAACGTTCAAATTAGAACAAATTTAGTTTAACGTTTAAAACATCCATATTTAAAGCAATTTTGTTCAGTAATTATGGTTAAAAATAACTTATCGTTAAAATATTCAACTTAAGCATCACAAAAAAACATGATTTAGAAATTTATTATACATCTAGACAACAAAATAGTTACTGAACATAATATCATTAATTAATTTGGAAAATGATGATGACTGAGTGAATCCACATAATGCCAAATTTCTAGGCGTGAAATAGACAATACGTGTTTTCAAATCAGAATATTTAAAAAAAAAAACTAAATTTTAAAAGATTTTAAATAGGTGTAAATGAGGAGTTGTTTGTGAAAACTAATTTAATATATTTGTATAATTATTTATATTTGTTTATATACAAAATAGAAGTACATAATATATATATATATATAATATATATATATATGGTATATATATATATATATATATATATATTATATATATATATAGGGAGATGATCATTTTAGAACCAATTGAGTTTGAAAACTTTTGAGAACCATTCTGAGCCGCTAGTTTATATATATGGAAAAACCCCACTATGAATTATAGTGGTCTCCACCTGAAATTAGTGGTTGAGATTTGGTTCTCAAAAGTTCTAAAAAAAAAATTCTCATTTGAACCTATCTCTATATATGTATGAATATATGAATATGACTAATTCGAATTTCGAATCGAATTCGAATTTGAGATTGAAATTCTAATTCGATTCGAAATTCGATATCATACATCGAATCGAAATCGAATTCGAATTAAAAAATTTCAAACCGAATTCGAACCAATGATTTTCGAATCGAACCGAGTCAAATTTTGAATTTTTCGAATCCAATTCGAAAACTTGACAATACCCCTAATTCTAAGTTCGAAATCAAGTTTGCAAGTGAATTGTGTGTGCATAAATAAATACCAAATAAATCGGTAGGCTTGTTACCTAGAGTAGAGGTGCAAAAACCGGTTTTAAATACAAAATAATTAGATTCAGGAGCATGGGCGGCCCAACTCAAATAGGGCTTAGTGTTCGTATTTTTTTTATATATTTTTAAATATATTAGTAATTAAATGCATGAGTTCAAACATAAACATGTATGTCCCAAGTTAAAATTATGCATAATGCATATTATGTCTCAAGTTAAAATTATGCATACCATATTTACATTTATTTCTTTTTTCTAACTTTGTTTTTCTTCATTTTGTAGACTATTTTTCTAGCATTATTTGATGCAAATTATTTAATAATACATTCAAATATATTATTGATAGGTAAATATAAAAGTGTTAAACAACTAAGAAAACCCAAAGAAAAAAAGAAAATAAGAAAAGATTAACTCCATTAATTATGAACATAGTTAATTTATTGTCGGTTCCTAACTGGATAAAAGAGATGAATTTTAAACTCAATTTTGAAACTCTAGAAAGACCCAAAATGTTAGTTTACTTGCGACCTTCAAATCGTTTGAGACGCCCTGATCAGAAGTTGCAGAAATATAAGGTGTTGAAAAGAAGAACCATGAAGCATGGACAGAACGATTAAGAAATTTAAGTTACATGGGGCCTATCTAAAACTTTTTGAGGGGGCCTCTCCAAAGCCTATAAAGAGCTCACTTTTTGGGCTTTTCTTTGAATAACATAATAACCTGTTGGGCTAAAGAGGGGCCTTCTCACCCTCTGGGCCCTTAAATGTATATGCTTGTGTAACCGGTACATATTTTCTTCTTTCGAACGTACGTACGTCAATTACAAATTACAGAAAGTGACCCTATAATTAAAATAGTGTTAGTTACATAAATACTCCGTAGTGATTATAAAATGGTATATGATAATTGGGTGAGGTTATTATAAGAAATTTAATTTAGATAAGAAGGATAAGAATGAATTATAGCATTAAATCTTCAATTAAATGATGATTTAAGGCTCAAGTTTTCATAAGTAAATTAGAGAAGAAAACTAAAAAAAATAAAAGATGGAAGGGTATTGTTGACTTTTTATTAAATTCCCTCCAGTTTTTAAACCTTCATAACTCTTAGATACGACATTATTTTTTTTTTAAAAAAATTACACCATAAAAACCAGTGTTTTTTTCTTTAAAACGCGTATAGTGTTGTTATATATAAAATTAAAAATATTACTCTTTCATTTGTATCAAAATATTCAGATCATAGTGTCAAAATGTTCAGATCATTGTGTCATATTGTGTCAAAAATGTTCAGATCATTGTGTTATATGGTGTCAAAAACCAAAAGAGTATTTTTATTTTATTTTATATAGCAACACTATATATACTTTTTGACACAATGACACAATTATCTGAACATTTTGTCACAATGACACAATGATCTGAACATTGTGTCAAAAATTAGAAAATATATTTTTTATATAGCAACACTATACGCGTTTTGAAAATAAAAATAACGTTCGTTTTTATGGTGTAATTTTTTAAAAAAAATAATATCGTATGTGAATGTTATGAATGTTTAAAAAAATAGGGGAACTAAATAAAAAGTCAACAAAAGTGGCTAAGACTAAAATATCATTTCTTCCTTTTGTATTAGATCACGATCAAATGGCTAAAATTGTTTCTTATCTTTCTTACCCAAAACAAACTTCTCATTTGAAACCTCTCTCTATAATAATTTTACCTATGTTTAGCAAGAAAGTTAACTGAAAATACTATTAGATTCCAAACATATTAGGGGAGGAGGTATGGTGGTGGTGTGGCTTCAACAAGCCATGTTCAATAACCAATAAAAACCCGCCAACTCAAATTCCATAAAAATGGAGCCATGTGAAGCCACACCACATGGTATGGTGGTGGTGTGGCTTCAAACCCAAGCCGTGTTCCACCTTTTTTTTTGTTTTTTTTTTAATTTAAACAACTTAATAAAATAATAATTTTTAATAAAAACCAAACATTTTAATACTAGGAATTAATACAATACTTGGAATTTTAAAAAAAAAAACCTAAAAAAAAAACTTAAAACAATACTAGATTTTTTAAAATATAAAAACTTAAAATGGGCAATCCCATTCATATTCTTCCGCTACTTCTCGTTTTTCTTAAAGCACAAGTGGAAGGAATTGAGGATCAACGTCGTCGTGTGGTTTCATGAAGTACTCGAGATCACTTTTCTTTTTTTCTTTTTTTTCACGTGCTAGTTTGTTCTCGATCACTTGACGTTGAGCCGCCATTGTATTTTTCACCTCATCGTACATTGCTTGCTTCTTTCTAAACGTTTCATCCCGAATCTTTGAGTGCATCTCCCTTTCTTTCATCCAATTGCTTTGAAAATCCGACATCATCTCCAACGCCCTTTCCGAAGCCGAACTCTTTGCGGTGGACGAAGACTCACCCGACTTGTTTTTCCCTTTATGTTTTGGGTATGTAGGGGTTGAGTTCTCATTTAAATCGGGCAATTGAGTCGACCCAACTTCATTTGAAGTTGTGTAGTGCCCCGACTCGGACGTCTTGGTCCTTTTAGCCGGTTCCGGTATTTCACCGGCTACGACCGGAACCGAAACCCACTTGGGATGGTCTTTCACCTCGAGTCAACACGCCAAATGAGAAAACCCACTTTTTTCGTATATTTGTTTATACAAGTTTTGGGTTTTTAACAAAATATCGACATCCGCACTCCCGCTTGCCCAAGTGTTACTCTATTACAAAAAAAAAATAATAATAATAAATTAATTAAGATATGTACATTTACAAAACTAAAGTTAAATAAAAAAATAGTTGTTTTTTACCGTTTGGATGTAGAGAGCGTTGAAGTTCGACAACTTGGTGTTCAACTTCTTCCACTTTGAGGCTACTTGGTCCCTAGTTCGCCCACTAGGTTCACCCATCAATCCGTCGAAGTGAGCAAGAACTTTACCCCAAAAAGAATCACGACTTTGTTGATCCGCCTTTTTCCCATCTTCGGTCCAATGGATGTAAGCTTTAGTCAAATTTAGCTCCTCATCCGACGTCCAATTTTTCCCTTTTGCTCACGAGTGAAATTTACCTTTCTTAATCACTTGGACGTCCTCATCCATCACCTCAATCTCCTCTTCTTCAACCGCAACTTCATCACCTTCTTCCTCTTCAACTTCTTCTTCATTCTCTTCTTCTTCGGTTTCAGACTCGATTGCACGCCTTGGATCACGATATTACGTGTTTCGATAGATGGAGTTTGAAGTGGAGAATTGTTGCACTTGTGATGAATGTGGGGGATATAACTCCCCTTGAACCCCGTAACGCCCAGATAGAAGATCAACTAACGATGGTTGAGAATGATGCGGTTGATTAGTGTAAAAGTTCGGTTGGGGTATGTAGGGAAGGGGTTGTGATTGTGGTGGAGGAGTTGAGTTGGAGGTTTGACCGACATTTCGTACCTTTGGTTTAAATTTTTTAGGAGGAGCGGGTGATTTTTTGGTAAGAGCGGGTTTTTTCTTAGATGATTTATCCATGGTGAAAGATTGTAGAGGAGAAAGAAAGATGTGTGAAAGATTATAGAGAAGAAAGAAATATTTGTGTGTTTAAAATAGGTGAAATATGGTTGTATAATGAAACTAGCCGTTACAACGGCTAGTTCAACGGACATATGCGATCGGCTTCGCCGGGTTTCTGGAAACCGAGATGAACCGCGAAGGATGGAGCCGGGTGTGGAACCGGGTGGGACGGTATCGAGAGCCAGCGGAGCAGGGCGGCTCCCTTTGGAACCGGGTGCCGGCTCCTCATCGATACCGCCTCCCCTTAGAGCATTCATAGCCTATTCCCTATAAAATCTGTGTGTGTAAACCTTAAAATTTAAGGTGTAGTTGTGAGTGGTTGTGAGTAGAGGAAAGAGAAATATTTGAGGAAAAATTTAGTGAATCTCCAAATTTGAGGAAAAATTTAATAAATTTGTAAAATTTGAGGTTTGAAGAGAGAGAAAAGATAATGATAAATGTATAAAAAATATTATTTAATTGTAGTTGTGAGTGGAAGAGAGAGAAAAAGTAATGATAAAAATATAAATTATAGGGATAAAATAGAAACTTCAATTTTACAACTTTTGGAACTTAATTCAATTTGAGCCGAACGGATACAATTGTATAAATAAGTTTAAAAACTATAAATAACAACCCCCCTAAGTATTCACAGGTGTTTATCTTTATATTTATAACTTACTTAAAAACACATTTTTTCCATAAAATTTAATGACTTTTAAAAAACACTCTACCTCACATTTCTTACCCCCTAAAAAGTCCATATATGTGTAATGAATTGATATATTTACCAATCCCTTATATTAAACCCTAAAAATTATAAGGTTTAAATATAAAAATGATGAGGTATCCGAGGAAATAAACGTTTTTTTATATTATATTTAAAATTTAAAGATAATGTATGATATAAAGAAGCTGTTGTGAATATTGTAAGAGGTGTAGGAAGCACCTAAATATATATAACTTTTTAAATCTGAACCACTAACTACTTTGTCTTATTATCTTTTCTTTCAAGATAAATCCTTAGACCCTTGTTTTGGTTAGATTCTTAATCTTGATTCACAATAGGATCAAATAAAAGATTTGAGAGCATCTTTTTATAGCACTTTATGAAGAAATAGCAAGTGTATTAAGGCCTGCACATTTTTTAAAATTTGTAAGGGTAAACAATATGTTGACTTGGTTTCACAATAGGCCAATGGTTCCTATTGTTCTCACTCTTTTTTTCCTTTGTTTTTACTCCTTTCATTCACTGTTGGTTTAAGTGTACCACCTTTCTGTTTTACCCAAGGAACCAAAGTCTCACAACATGCCAATAGATTAGCACCTTTCTTTTACTGTTGTTTTGACTCCTTTCACTATTATATAGGTGTAGCACCTTTCTTTTTGACCAAAGACACCTACCAAAGTCTCACATAATTAGGCTATCCGTAATGGGGCGTTATGGGGCAAAAAATTGTAATATGGCGCCCCATATAACGCCCCGCACCGCCCCCGGGGCGCCATGTTAGCTTTGGAGGTCAAAGGCGCCATGTTCATGGCGCCGGTGCAACTCACATGTTTTTTTTTTGTTTTTTTTTTCTTTTTTCCTATTGGTACACCTCATATCTCATAACCCCCATCCTCATGACCCCCCACTACACCCCTTACCTCATAACCCCCCATTTCCACGTCATCCGCCACATGGCGCATAACCCCCCACCCGGGGCTCCATCCACTACGGATAGCCTTAGCCACCAAAATCGAAGTATATAAAACAAAGGAGTTGATTAAATCAAGCATTAAAAAGTGGTTCAAACTTTACTCACAATTAACATAATGAATGCTAGTTAGATTTTTTTTTAACGGCATTTTAAATCACTGATGTGGTTTTTAGACCAAGTGAGCCTAGAGACTGGCACGTCCTAGAGGAAACTTGGCATAAGCCAAGAAAACCCCTAGACGAGATTCAAACTTGAGACCTTTGAGTCCCAAGCCCTTCACCTCCCCCAATGTCCACTACACCAAAGCTGGAGACGAATGCTAGTTAGATAAAAGTCTAGCAAATGGATTAAAGGATTTAAATGTAATCGCTAATTAGGCATCACATAACTTGGTTGTATTCGCTAATTAGAAACTGTAGATGTAATCGCTAATTAGAATACCTTCTTCGCAACAATATTGAGTCTTGTTGCCCTTGAATAGTTTATCCAGTAATATATGTAGAAATGCCCAAATGGTCCAAGATATGCGCACCGAAAAGCTGCATACCAATGAATCCATAAAGGAAAATATAATGAAAAGGAATAACTGAATCAATCTCATCTTCCAAATGATTTTGTTTTAGCACGAGTAAATCGACCCGCGCCTTGCGGCGGGTCGAAAATATTTTTACGTTGTAGCAAAAATTAATTTTTAATGTTATTTAAGCTGATGTTTTCTTGTCATTCCCTAACAACTTCAGTTGATGTAGAAATTCAAATGGAAACAAAATGCTATTGATCAACATTTTGTAACCTTATGAGTACTTTTGAAGTAAAATTTTATGAATCTTGTGTATTGAAAAGAATTTGGAGTAGCAATACATTATGATTTAATAAAATTATAGAAGCCACAAATGAGAATCAGAAACAGTTTTTTGGATGACACAGTCATAATTCTAAGATGTATATCCTTTACACATATGCAATAAAACACACACAAATGATAATTACAATAAAATCTTAAAGCCATTAAAACAATGTCCCAATACACTACATATGTCTCATAGGAAAAGTAATGACAACAGGAAAAAACATGCACCTGGACCTGAAAATTGAGTAATAGAAATCTGCAATAAGAGAAAGATTGGGAACTCTGAACAAAGGCCATAATACCATTTTCTATAAGATGAAATAGTGAAATACCAGTGACACTTGCCGAACACATAAACTGAGACCCCTGCAAATATGATATAAAATTACTGTTAGCGGTGCTGTTAATCATATATTTGACAAATAAATTGAGTATGAAGCACTTTAGGTACTAATTACATCATGTATCTTCTACTAAAGACTTTCTATCCTTTGAATATCCTAATCACACATCAAGAATTAAGCATAAAGGAAAAGTCTATAAATAAAGCACTCATACATTAATACATGGCGCATACAAAAAACAAAGAAGCATCATAAACTCAAAAAGCATAAGCCTATGGATTCAAAATTCTTACATAACAACAAAAGAAGAGACCTCAGATTTGTAAATTAACCAAATATAAATTGTCATAGGAATAGAAACAAATAGTACTCTACTAAATTCACTAACTTAACCTATAATAAGATCAATGAAGTAATAGTTCTAATTTATTAGTATATAGTTGGTATTTTGTCTTGAATATCCTCCGAAGTAGAAAACATTGGATGCTATTATGCATAAATAAAAACTTTAACTTGAAAAAGGACACCATGAAATGATCAAATAAATATTGGAACATATTGAAATTAAGACTTGAAGTTAAGTTTAAAGACATAAATAACAATATAGTTTATGGTCTTTTGTTTGCAAGAGAACACTCAAAGCATAAGGAGCACTTATAAAAAAAAATTAAAACTTTATGCCTACAATATAATCTATGAAAATGGAATTATATGTATTATCAGAAAGATTTATGTTGAAAGTCACTTGAATATAAGAACACAATTTGTATGTTTGTTTGTTTGTTTTATATTGAAAGTCACTTGAATATAAGAACACAATTTGTATGTTTGTTTCTTTGTTGACTGTGATTAATCCTACAATAATACTAAAAAAGTTATGCATTCAGACATACATAATAAGAAACACTATGATTGGATTGAAAATAGATACAAACTTGAAATATAAAAACAACGATAGAGGTACCGTAAGAGAATGAAAGATATAGAGTTGAGCCTGATGGTCTACGTGCACGAATTCCACTTCTGCGTATGAAACAAACAGCAGGAAGAATTTAAAATTCAAAAGGCATGTAGAGATTCAAACATATGTAAGAAGACACCAATGATCAGAAAAGTTTGATATACCTTTGGTATCAGAAAAGTTCAATCGGACTTTCTCTTAGTCGTTCCGTAGCAGCTACGTGCCTCTCCTTTAACTCTGCCATAGACATCTATAAATATTACTTGCTTCAAAACTTAAGCACATTAAAATAGTTAAGAATCAGGAATGCAAAACATAAATAGATCTTTCAATCCAAAAGATGACCGAGCAAAAGCTTCACCGAGAACTATTCATATCATAAAATCACAAATTAACTATAACCTTTGAAATGTAAATATGATCATTCAACTTGAATTTAATTCACAAAAACCTAGCAGGAACAAATCTCAAAGATGAAAAGTTAATTAGCACTCAATCAAGTTTAACTCTATGGAGCTTAATCGAGCAAACTCAATCAAAAGGGATTTCACGACAATCTTAGATTTTTTGTGCTTCTAAGAATATTACAAAGACAATTAGCATACAAAATATAAGTGATGGTTCGCTAAAATGCAACAACCTTGTAAGACTGTCTCTCCTCCTCACTGACCCTATTTGATATTGAAAGCCTACAACGATCATAAGTTAAGAAAAACACATGAAGCAAGAACTGGGAAAGAAACAACACCCTAAAAATCAAAATCAAAATCAAAGCTTGAGAATAGAAAATTATTTACTGATGATTTACAAACCAAAAGATATGATCGACTAAGAAAACAAAAGATTATGGAATAGACAACAGACTAAAAAAAACTGAGCAGGTGGCATACAGATAGTTGAATTAGTGAATGGATCATACTTGTGTGGAAAATGAACCCGATTGAATCCGTCAAACGCAAAACAAACAAAATATATTTTTTCGTTTGATTTAGTGATTGAGAATGATGAAGATGATGACTGTAGGGCTCAACAGTAATGTTAATTAATAACCATTAATAACCACCGTGGCACGGTGTTTTCTTGACCCTCGAATACTCCAGATCTATGGATCTGAATCCGTCGTGCGCCAAACCCTGCATAAAAAACAAAATTTGAAGAAATTCAGTAACATCAAAAGACCAAACAAACCCTAATTCAGTACGACGGCAGACGGATTCAACGGAAACAGAGCCCAACAGCCATGGAAGAACGTCTAGTCAGTGGGGAAGTTAGCATTCTATATTAGGGTTCGAAATCCAATAGCCCTAAAAAAATTCTTCATACGAAGAAGAAAGAACAATTAGGGTTTAGAAACTGACGGTTACGTGGTCTTGCAGTAGAAAAGGTCACCGAAACAAATATGACTCGAATACGCCGGCAGAGAGTTGGTGCCGGAGTTGCAACCGTCGAACAGATCGCTTGATCGCCGGCTGGAAGAATCGACAGGCTTAAAGCTTCTCTGTGTGACTATTCTAGAAGAAAGAAAAACGGAAGAGAGAAGAAGACGTGTCTGTTGTGTTTAAGGAGAGAGACAGAGAAGTCTCGTACGTGTTTCACCCAATCAAAACAACCCACCGCCATTTCCATCAAATTAGAAAAAGACATTTGGACTGAATAGTTAATGTCTAGTGTACACCTGTATTTTGAAATTGTTTACACCTGTATTTTGAAATTGTTATATTAATAATATAAGAATCTACTAATTGACTAGATATTTTAAGTTTAGGGGATAAATAAAATTAATTTAGGATATGGGCAATAAAAGTTTAGGAAAATAAAGATGAGCATGAGTCTAGTGCACTACACTTCAAGATTATTTCAACCATTAATCCCAATAGTTACTTTTATGACAAACAAACAACTAAATACTTCTGTGTATGGAAGTCAACGGATTGACTTCAAAACGTCAACAATCAGATTTGAATTATCTAAACCTGCAAAGATTCAATTAAAACCAAAGATGAAAGATGATCAGATCAGAACATACAACCACTTTGTGAAGAAATCTACAGATTTGCAGCTTCTAGATGCGGAGAGCTTTTAAGATACTAATCATACTCCGGCGGTCAAATCAGTAGTTAATTCTAACAAACCAAAGGAAAAAACACACCTAATTCATTATTTATTAATCAAGAATCTCAAAACCTGGTTCTTGATTCAACGAACAACGAAGAATCCATAGAAAAGAATTCAACAGATGAAAAAAACCCTAGTTTGTGGTTCATCAAAAGAACAAAATTTAGTTCACAATCCATAGAAATAAACAAAACCCAATTTGAAATAGATAGCAGGGAGTACCATCGTTCTTAAAGAATGTTGTTGAAGTATTCATCACACGATTGATTCCAATTTCAATCGACTAAAAACCTTGCTTCATCGCCAACATCCATGGTGTTCACTTCACGACTCTGTTTTCATCCATGAAGATGTGATTTTCTTGTCGTCATTTCTACAGTTTCTAGGGGATTTCGACATATGAAATAGATGGGGACCTAGAATATTCCTGTTTGGGTTTTTATTTTATGTCTATTTTTAAATTTTAGACAAAATAAACATATCTTATCATTTTTTACTTTTGATGAGCATCTCTAACTTTATATCTCATCTCTAAAAGGTTTATTAAATTTTAATAATTTAAGTTTTATTTATTTAATCGATAATAATAATAATTTTAATTACAAAAATTTCTTATAATAATCTGAATTGTCAAGCTATAAAAGATAGAAAATTATGACATAGTTTAGACGTTCAAGTATCTTGACATTCAATCACAAGTTTTAGGAAATTTGGTCTGTTTATAGAAAGTTGCACATACTTACATAAACATACAACTCGAAGCTACAAATGTGTGATTTAGAAAAAGTAAAAAAAGGAAAAGATACTATTTGATATTTGAGAATCGAATCCTGACTTATTTAGAATTATATTTAAATGAAATAAAAAAGTATCTTAGTAATTGAAATATATAATTTGCTTAGGTGGATAGGAGAGAAGTTCACGTAAGAAGTTTATGCAAAATAAGAAGGATAAGAAGGAGGGCAAATCTGGAAACATACATATTCACTCCCCCCCCCCCCCAATTATTAAAACGTTTATAACTTTTACATACGATATTATTTTTTATAAAAATTTCATCATAAAAACAAGCGTATTTTTATCTTTAAAACCCATACAATATTGCTATATATATAAAAAATTGTGAATGAGCTGAACATATAACATAACGACCTGAACATATGACACAATAACACAACGAATTGAACATATGACACAATGACACAATGATCTAATGACACAATGACCTGAACATTATTCAGATCATTGTGTCATTGTGTCATATGTTCAAGTCGTTGTGTTATTGTGTCATATGTTCAGGTCGTTGTGTCATTGTGTTATATGTTCAGGTCAATTGTGTCATATGTTCAGGTCGTTGTGTCATATGTTCACGTTATTGACATAATTTTTTTATTTTATTTTTATATAGCAATATGGTATGGGTTTTAAATATAAAAAAACACTTGTTTTTATGGTGTAATTTTTATAAAAAAATAATATCGTATGAAAAAGTTATGAAGGTTTTAATAATTGGGGGGAAAGAGAAAAATGGGCAATTTGACCAAATTGCCCCTCCGTGTACCTAACCATTTATTTTTGAGTTTTAATTAAGGGATTAAATCTGGGCCATTGATCATCAGATCTAAAGGATGAGAATGCTTCTTATCTTTTTTATTTTCACCTAACTTCTCATTATAACCTCACTCAGGTGGATAGTCTAGAAACATACCATGTGGTATCCATTTTAAAGTTTTATTAAGATTACAATTTTATATGCACATTTATAAATTGCATTTTTTCTATTATTTAACTCGTGTAATACACAAGGCAGTAACCTAACATATACTATATAATTTTAGAATGGTTTTGACATTAAAAAAGACTTAACAGAAATACAATGAATAGATTTCTATTTGAATTTAGTAGAATTTAACAAAGCTACTCCAAGAGTGAAAATGTTTTGACATGAAATCGCATAATATCCAAACCACCGTGTAGTATTTATAAAATTTTACTTTAAATAAATATCAATTTTACCGAAATCGGATGTATCAAATTCACAATTTACTCAAAACTCAATCGTTAAAAAAGACTAATCATAAAAAAATAAAAAATGATAAAAAAATAAAAAATGATAAAAAAATAAAAAAAATTGCAAAGGTAAGAAAAAGTAACCATGGTGATTTTTTCAACCAGGGTTACGTGATAAAGAAGCCGAATGGGTCTGTTTCAAAAGTGAACTCCTTTTCGTTCATCTTTTTCATTTTTGCTATCGAGATAACTCTAGGGTTTTGCTGAAACTTCATACCTTCCTTCGATTGATTCACAAATGGAGCCCTTGCCTCTGGGTTTCAGATTCCGTCCGACGGACGAGGAGCTCATCAATTACTACCTCCGCCAGAAAATCAACGGCCAACATTCAGAGGTTCGCATCATCCCCGAAGTCGATGTCTGCAAGCTGGAGCCCTGGGATTTACCTGGTTTCTTCCTCTCCCTTTTCATTTGTTTATCTGTTTCCTGTTTTCTGTTTTCTGTTTTCCCCGCTGTTCTATGATACGATTTCTTCGGTCTTTACCTTTTTGTAATCGTTTTATATGCGTAAATGACTGTGACCTCCGATCTGGAATCTCGAATTTGTGCTCATGGAATATTGATTTCCTAGTATTTAGGGTTTATCCACTTGAATTAGGCCTCAGATTTTGGAATCATTCTGTATTATTACTTTCATTGGAATAATATTATATACCTGATGATGATTCTTTTCGCTAAATATGAAATATGACATGCCTTGTTAACTTTGCATTTTTAGATCAATCAGTTATAAAAACAGATGATCCGGAGTGGTTTTTCTTTTGTCCCCGGGATAGGAAGTATCCGAACGGGCACCGGTCGAACAGAGCCACTGGTGCTGGTTACTGGAAGGCCACGGGGAAGGATCGAACCATAAAGTCCCGGGGAAGGTCTCCTCGGATAATTGGCATGAAAAAGACTCTGGTTTTCTACAGGGGTCGGGCTCCTAAGGGCGAGCGCACTCACTGGATCATGCATGAGTATCGGGCCATGGATAAAGATCTTGATGGCACCAACCCTGGTCAGGTAACTGTTAATCTGTTACTCTGTTTCCGCACAATGGGTCTAAAACTTGTAAATATAGAAATAGAGGGACTGCTTGCTGTTATCTAATGTTTTCATTTGATAAATTTAGCATGAAATTTCTGTTTTTGGTGGTTATTGTTTTTAATAAGTTCATCTTGATAATTGATATTGTAAATTTATGCAGACACCATACGTTCTTTTTCGTTTGTTCAAGAAAGCAGAAGAGATCAATGATGCCTCAAAATATGATGAGACAGAACCAACAAGTTTATCTCCTACCACACATAAATCATCACCCGACAATACATCACTTGATAATGTGCAAACAGATGGAACGGAGATGTGGTTGACTGACACTGCTCATAATTTGGCCCATAATCATGTTCTTCCTTTTGAAAACCGGGTTGCTGATCTACACAAATCCACTGAAAAACAACCAGTCGAAATGGTGAGATTAGTTACAAGTCCTAGAGGTGGAAAGATGGATGGGTCGGGTTGGAATGGGTCATTTAACTTGTTGACGCTTGTTTTTTCATTAATTTTTTTTTTGTAAATAATCAATGCAAGTTAATTATGATTATAAAAAACAATTTTGCAGGGTTATCCGGAACTTGGAGCATATCTAGATTCAAGATTTGCAAATGATTTTGGTAGTGAGACCAGGGTAGATTTTCAGGATGGAACATGTGAACAGGATGTTTGTCTCTCTGAATTGTTGTCGCTTTTACAAAATGGCAACGAGAGCTCGTCTAAAAGGATTTGTAGTAAGATAAGCACAACAATGGAAAGTGAAGCACAAACACCTATATTTGCGCAACCTAATATGGGTTCATTCTATAGCGTGGGGAATGATTTGGAACAGTCAACAAGTCAGACTAATCTCCATGCTACTGGGAGCTCTTCGAGGGGTCGGCCCGAAATCAAGTTACGGTCCCGTCTAACTCAACCTGACCCAACTGACCAAAGCTCAGAAAATGTCATGGGGCAAGGCACTGCTTCTAGAAGACTCCGTCTGCAGATTGATTCTTCATCTGACTCAATCAGCCATGGTGATGATGGGGACGAAACTAGTTCAACCGAGTCCGAGGTAAGTTCCAGTAAATTACAAACTGTGCCAATGTGCCATTAATGAAACATGTATATGAGTGGTCAAGTATTTTGGTTTCAGGTTTGTGACAGTATTGAAGACCCTGAGATAAGCTCTGACTGGTCAAAGGAAACCGATGAAAGTGACAATCAACGGTCTAGGTTGCATTTGAAACAAGATGGTTTTAGCAGCCATATGCAAATGCAACCGTTGAAATTGGTGAAGACGTATTGTGGTGGCCGTTTTCTTAGTTCCCGATGGATTCAGGTCATCAGCATACTTCTTGTTATATTTGTGATGATATTATCTTTAGGGGTTACAGAATGCCCAGTTTTTCGTCTTTGATTTTATCAGACTGTAGAAATCTGTGATGATATTATCGCGGTCAGGTTCAATGATTGATAATCCCCTGCTTTGTTATCTGATCACATGTGTATTAGGGTTGAAATTCATGTATGTTAATGTCACTTTCATGTATGATGATTAATCTTTCTTTCATCAATTGGTGGGGAAGGAATATGATGTCACACTTAGTCAAAGAAATGTTGCAACTTTACAATTATTGTATCATTAGTTTTATTCACCATTGATTGTAACACAAACAACAAAAACATCTTGATCCACAACCCTTGGTTAGGGTTAATGTTGAGGTCAATGCATCCAACCAGGAACCCATCTATCTCTTCAATGTTTGCATGATGTACTCCCCATAAAGATCCCTGCACATATTGTACAATAAGATGAAATTGATGACAGCAGAAATGTAGTTACTTAAATGGAAATTTTATAATTATAAAAAGATTAAATGATTCTCTAGTTAACTAATTCCCTACTTCCTCTCTTGTCTCTTTCTCGTAATAAGTTTCGTGCACATGTGTAGGTCTTAGACTCGTAGATCATAGATCTAACGAGTCTAAGTAAAGATCCCTGCACATTCATGGAACATCAACATGAACTTTATGACTTTAACATGTAGTGCAAGTTAAATGGAAATTCTACAATTAAAAAAGATTAAATGGTTTATGCCTCTAATTAGCTAATTTTTCTAACAAGTTTCATACACAAAAGTAGATTAAAAATCTAGTGAGTTTACACTTGTGTATATGCTTATGAACTATGAATAATGCATAAACCAAATCAAGAATATTCACATAAAGATGATGTAATTTACTTGTCATGTTTGTAGTATCTATGATCCTGTACAGAATTCTGCTGTACTATAACAATAATCCACAATTCTTCATTCAATAGTTAACAAGACTCTATATGCATTTTAGTGCATTAAAGATGAGCTTACATGGAGTGCTGAATGGCTTCAAAAGCAGTTTTTGGAGGCAGAAATTCGTCCACGGCTACTTCTTTGTGCTCATTCTTCTTGTCTATGAAAATGTCAAGATAATTTTTTCTATTCAATCATATCTTTCACTTAACCAATTTTAAGTAAAAGCAGGATAAAGAAAAAGTAGGATGTAGCATGAAAATAAGGATACAATCTTCAAAGAATCGGCGGATTTCTAACAGTCGATGAGGAGGTAACTGTTGTATATCGTTGAAGTGTTTATATTCAGGATCATCCGCACAGACCGCAATGATTTTGTCATCTTTCTCTCCCTAAATGCACCAAGCAAACTGGGAACTGTTAAAATCTCATACTTTTTGTGCCTATAGGGTCGTGTTTGATCTCCAAACGCACCTGATCGATCATAGGCATGAGACCAAGGGCCTTGGCTCGAACAAAGCATCCTGGCACCACCGGTTCCTGCATGATGACTAGCACGTCCATCGGGTCATTATCTTCGCATAATGTTCGAGGGATGAAGCCATAGTTGTGAGGGTAGACCACCGATGAATACAACACACGATCCACCTAATCGATCATAAAGTTAGTCATGTTAATCATGGCTCATTCATATTGATCTGATTACCTTGATGAGACCAGTTTTCTTATCAAGTTCATATTTCACTTTACTTCCTTTTGGGATCTCAATAACCTGTTGTTTGCATGCATGCAAACAAAATAAGCCACCAATCCAAAAGGATAAAAACAACAATGAGCATTCTATTAGACAACCCTGTTGATCACATACCACATTGAAGATTACAGGAGCCTCGGGACCTGCATAACGCGCATAGATCAACCCATTCGTCAACTAAGAAACATAAAAAACATGACGAATGATCAGAAACATGAATGTAACGAACCGATATCAAGATCATGCCAAGTATGAGCTGCAGCAGATCTCTTGGATAAGGAGGATAGAATCCTTTCGTTCAAGCGCGGGGTGTTCTTATCAGCCATGTCTAGTTAGATCTTTGATCTAATGGTCTAGTTTTCAGAAATTCAAGATTTGGATCTGTCAAAGCAGTTACTGATTAATAATGTAGTTATTTTGAAAGTTTTAACCTGAAATTGAGAATGAATAGATGCATAATTAGTACTAATAACCTGGTGATTAGATTAGATTAGAATAATAATGTAGATTTAATTAATGGGAAGTAGGATGGATTATTTATATGCATAGAAATTAGTGGCCATGCTGTTAAAAGGGAAATCTGAGGAATATGTGCATATACCCCAAGGGAGGGAGTAAAAATCGGCTTACACGTGGAGACAATTCACGCAATGCATACATAGAGTTAATTTCACATAATATTAAAATAATTAACTCAAGATACAAACATAGAGTTAACTTCACATAAAATTAAAATAATTAACTCAAGTTAATAGGAGATTAATTCATGGGAAAAAGACTAAACTAACCGGGTTGACTACGGTTGGACGAGAATAGCCGGTTGCACGGTCGCCCTAGCCGTTCAACCACGGTCGGACGACCGTAGGTTTTCACCAAATCACCTTGTGACACGTATAATTTTTTGACGGTCGCCCGACGGTGCGACTGGTCGGCACGACCGTCAAAACATTCTCTCTGCGACGGTCGGCCCGACCGTCTAACACACTGTCGGGGGCGCCACGACCTTTAATTTTTTTTTTTAATTCGAAAAGCAAATTATAGATGGTCGTCCGACCGCGGAGTACACGTACGGTCGCGGTCGGAGAAACCACGGTCGTCCGACCGTTTAACCAAGAATTTTTTTTTTAATTTTAAACAATTAAAATGATTTTTATTTTTATTTTTATAAACAATAATATATAATATTCTTATTTTTACACCTATAAATACCATACAAACTTCACACATTACCACATATATACTACGACCGTAGAAAATTAGGGTTTTTAAATCAAAAATATATATATTTTCCACGGTCGGGGCGCCTCCGACAACCGTGTCAGACGGTCGGACCGACCGTGGCAGTTGGAATGTCGGAACGGTCGCTGGGGCCCGGAGAACGGTCGGACGACCTTGAACAACGACTTGTGCGACCGTGGAATGATGAGGTGGCGTTTTTTTATTGGTTCTGTGGCACGGTCGGACGACCGTTCCAGGGTTGTCATAGACGACCGTGTAACCGGCCATTCTCGTTTTTTTTAAAAGTGTGGACATTCTCGTCCAACCGTGGTCAACCCGAATAGTTTCGTCTTTTTCCCTTAATTCATTCTATATTCGATATACCGGTGGGTGACGACGATGCGACGAAGAACACAAGAGACTAATATAAACATGGGTAAAACTCTTGAATAATTAATTGGTGAAACATATAAAATTGAAGGTTTTAACTAAAGTTTATAAAATAAAATAAATATAAAACATTATAAATAAAAAACGATTTTGAGAATTTGACTATATAAAAAATGGATTGTTTACGTCCCTAAATATTAATTTTTAATTCATTTACTTTCTTTCTATTTAATCACATAATAGGACAAAAGATAATTTTGCCTCTTAAATCTTAAAATCAGTGTAAAAAGAATAATCTTCTCATCCTTAAATGTATTATAAATTTTAATTCTAATAAAGTAATGAAATTTTGTCACATGTCTTATTTATAAATGATCCACATCATCACCGCCACATGTTAAGCTCACAATCAATTGTCAATTTAATAATCATAAATTAAGATTAGTTACCAATTTTATCAAAACTAAAAAAAATTTAAACAGATTTGATTAATTACTCAATAATTTTAGTTTTTTATGGAAAATAATAAACAACTTGTCAAACATAATAAAATTTTAAATATTATAAGAATTTATATCAATCATAATTTTCAAATTTCTTGATCATTTTCTTTTTCTTTATTCAGCCCGTGTAGTACACGGGTTACTAACCTAGTAAATTATATATAGTACTAGTAAGAAGCTACGCGTTTTAGAGGTTGAAAAATTGTTATACGTAACACAACCCTCTAAACTCTATTAAAAAACTCAGTGTTTCAAGAGTCATGGACCCAAATGTATCAAACGTGTACCTTTCTTAGATGGATCAAAATGAGAGTTTGATAGCCCTACAAGTAAAATGAGCCGTTTCTAACCATCCACATCGTGATCGGATTGTTAGATTGTGAAAAGGATTTTTTTTAATTTAATTTTCAAAAAATGCCAATTAAATGTAGCGAGCTGGTTCTTTCACCGATCTAAGATTGCGATCTTCAAATTTCAAACCATATGTCATTATGTCACACGGAGCGATAGCCATTCTAGTGGTTCATAATTTTTCCTCACTCATTTTTTAGAGAAATTCGTTATTTTATATTAGAGAAATTTTCAAATGAAAAGTTTGATTCGGGTAAGAAAGATAAAAAAGAATCTTAGTCATTGGATCTTGAAACAATAAAAAAGAAAGGAGTATCAATTTGGTATTAGCCATCTTTGCTAACTTTTAGTTAAGTTCCCCCATTTTTTTAAACATTCGTAATTCACATACTACATTATTTTTTAAAATTACACTATAAAACAAGCGTTTTTATTTTTATTTTTAAAGCACATATAGTGTTGCTATATATAAAATAAAATGAAAATACTATTTCAATTTTTGAAAAAACATTCAAATCTTTGTGTCATTATGTCAAAATGTTCAGATCATTGTGTCAAAATTATATATAGTGTTGTTATATATAAAATTTTAAAAAAACCAATATTTTGATTTTTGACACAATATGATACAATGATCTGAACATATTAACACAACATGACACAATTATCTGAAAAGTTTTGACACAATATGACACAATAATCTGAACATTTTGACATAATAACACAATAATCTAAACATTTTAATACAATCGAAAGAGCATATACGTGAAAAAGTTTTTTTTTGTTGATAAATAATTATGTCGTTTGTATCTTGAGTTTGATGAATGTAAAATACTTAATTATGTATGTAAGATAAATGTATTGTTTTTTAATGGTTCTTAATTATTTTTTTATACTAAATAAATTATTTATTTTAAATTAATTTATTTATTTTACTATACAAAATAATTTCGGTTTAGTTGGGTTATGTGAGTGAAAAAAAAATATAAAAAATCAATGAATGTTTGTGTTTGTTTGGATTGTGAACGTGGGATAGTTTAGACCATAGGCACTGATGAACGATTGGGTAAGATTGGTGGGGCCAGAGGTTAAAAAAAAAAGAAAAATCATGAAAATGTTGCAATCGGTTCTCTCCAGCGATCCAGATCGTGATCTAAAATTAATTTGGTTACTTTCCACGTGTAAACAAATGATGGGCTAACTTTTCAATTTCTTTTTTCTTTTTATCTTAAACTTATTTATTTTATATAGAATCTCATTTTTCTTATATAACTTGTAATATTTAACCTTTTTAAATAATCTAAATACACATTCTTGTTTAGTTTTTTTTATGAACACCCCGATATAAAATTTATTAAAAACGGAGATGTTTCAGAAAACGCATTTTTAATATAAGATAAATATATTAGAAAAAAAAGAAAATTCTTGAAGATCTATTAGATCAAAATTGTTATCTTATCAGCCACATGACATTGTATTATTGGTTCGTTATATTGCTATTAGATCAATAGGGCATAACTTCGCAATAGAGAGACTCACATCACTTTGAAAAACGATCTAATTGAGCATGTGTGGCAAAACCGTTCCATTGACGAATAATTAAAATTGTAACTTGGTTTATCATTTTTCGTAAGTGTGTGTTTCATTGATGAATAATTAAAATTGTAAGTTAGTTTATCTTTTTTATTAAGTATGTTTGTAATGTAAAATAATTTTATTTTCTATCTTTAAAAAATATTTTTAATTTTCTATAACTAATTTATCTATTCAGAAATAAAAAGTTATATAATATATTAATAAATCTTATATAATATATTAAAATAAATATAAACCATATATTTATAATAAAATGTTGGATTGGATTGGATTGTTGGTGTGAGTGAGAAAATGAATTAGATTGGATTGTTTAGGTGGAGGAGAGAGAAACTATTTTTTTAATGAGAGATTAGGTTGGATTGGTTCACTGGTGTGGATAATTTTACAACGTTTGATTTTTTGAGAAGCTTTTCACGTGGTTACCGGTCCACCACACAAATGGAGGGTGAATATGCAAGAATTTAAACGTGTCCTTCATATTCCACAATGATTATTCGTGTTTTTCATATAAGTTCCTCATCTTTGCATTTATGGCATAAATGGTCCATTAACAATAAAACTTAACTAGTTTTCACCTTTGCGTTTGGGAATTAGAAATGCCATGTTATCGACATCGTTGGGCATCTCGGGAAAAATGGATGTTGTAGAATCGGGGGTACGTCGGATGGTCTGACTGATTGGAATCAAGAATGGGCCAAACGGTCTACAACACGACTGTAGTTCGGAAGTAGTACCGGACTTGATTTGATCTTTTTGATTAATTAAGGAACACCGTTAGTCTCGGCACAGAACAAGAATGTGTCATACTACCAAGTTCGAGCGTGAATCATGTCTAGTAGTTAGGATTGTATTTTGGATTGTAAGTATGAACGGACTTTATGAATTAAATCTGGTAGTTAGGATTGTATTTATATAAGACTTAATCTTTGACATGTTGTCATTTTGCCCAATATGGTGAGGTGCACGTCTGAACGACTTCTCGGACTCTCTGAGCCAAATCGGTGCAAGTTGAGAGTGTGTATTTCAGTTAGTGCCATTAATGTTGGTTAGGTTTGGAGTGTGTATGCTCCAAACAGGTTGAGCACTACTTCATTAAGCATCTGATCCGAGTAATATGTGTATGTCACGGTACTGAGAAATAACAGCGAACTTGTAAACAGAACTAATAACAATATTATTTTTATTTAATGAGAACAATACTATTACACTACAGAAAGGAGTAGAAACAGAAAAATGAAATGAATGCAAAAAACATAAAATAAATAACAGCAAACGAAGCCAGAGCTTGTGTTGAACACGATTTCCTTAAAACAGATTTCGGTGTGTTTCCCAGGATACAGTGGCTGAAGCAACGTATTGCTGGAGTTTTACTTGCCTGAGATCGCAGAGAGAGTCGAGTTCGAGAAGAGCGAGAAAAGGAGAATCGTTTTCTATCCGCCATCGAATATAGCCACGAAATGGAGTGCGTCCAAGACATCAATCAACATTAAAACGCATATCAGGTTCCGAAATAACTGCGTATATCGTTTCCATAAATTGGGATGGAGTGTTCTTCAAGATCAAATCGTTTCCAAAAATAGCTAGCGGGAGAAGCAAAAACCGGTCTGCGTGAACCCGGCCATTTTCGAGTCGTATTCGTGTCCGCAGAATGCGCAAGCGCGTCCAAATTTTTTTCGAGTCGCATTCGTGTCCGTAGAGTCGCATTAGTGATCATCTTTTTGGTTCCAGAGATGTTTGTATATCTTTTAAGATGGTTTTTTTTGAAAGAAGGATATCTATCAAACTACTTAAAGATTCTCCTTAAAATTCTAATAAGTTTTTTCTATAATATTTTTTGTTGCTATTTTGCTATTGATTACCCGATCACACCACATTGGCTCACATTCAGTTAATAATTCAGACAATCTTCAGCGTGAACATTCGGATGGCCTTGGACGCCGACATGGCCAATAGGTTGCGCTAGCTCTGTAAGCTTTGTACTCAGACGTTCGTCGGTGGTGATATATGAATATCGGCAAGTTTATTCAACAGAGTTTCAAATAAAAGTATCGTCATTGAGACCTTTTTACTTTAAACAAGGATACCCTTAAATGCTAGAAGGTGGAATAATAAGTTTACAACACAAGTTATATATGAAGTTAATATTTATTTGGACCTTTATATATAGTTTTTTTTTTGAAAGGCAAAAAGAGATTTTATTAAGACATGATGGTTAGAGAATCCTAACCAAACACAAGAAGGTTACAAAGAAATAAGAGGATTTTTCATCCAACTAGAACACGACATACGAGAAGCCTTAATTCTAACCGTAATCCAATTAAAGGAGGTGCGAACAACCATGTCAAATAGATAACTCGGAGCAAGATCGTCATTGTTATGAATAATGTCATTCCTTTTCTTCCACATAATCCACCACATGCAGGCGAAGATTGCCTGTATGACCTTTATATATAGTTGTATGCATGTATACGAATATTTTTTTTTTAGGTCGAAAGTATAGTTTTTCGATATCTGTAAAATATAGGGTTAGAATTTAACAAACCCCAAGTAGAGGTACCAGTTTTGACACATCGAAAAACAGGGCTGATACGTGTTGTTTATAGCAGATATACGTGACCAAAATTCTGGATAGAAACAAGGATTCACCGCTATTTCTTCTGTATCTGTACTACAATCGGTGAAACAAACAAAATACACCCAATTAATTTCACAGAAAACGAGTGAAAAGTTTTAGATGAACAACTAAACAACTATGAAACTGACGACTCTGACGACTCGGTGTTTTCATAATTGTAATGCTGAAGTCATACTTTTTCGACGCAATATTTTTTTCCTTTCATTTTAATATCACATCACCGTTTTACCATTACAATTAGGCACGATTTGGTCGTTATTTATAGAAAATTTAAGCCACATGGCTAGTTTCAGTTTTTAGGAAACACAAATCAGTGAGCCCGTTGGGTGGGTTGGCAAGAGTGCCCACTTTTGCTAGTTTAGATCATTAGATGTTTATCGGTTCGCTTTTATTTGTGTGGTGGTTTTTTAATTATTTTCCTTATTCTAATTTGCTCAAATCAATAAGTTTAATTTAATTTTTTTTAACGTCCGTATGTTTAAAACTTTTATCAGTTTCAATCCATCTTACTAATATCATCCATTTTTTTATTAGTTTTTTTTTTAAAAAATTGATCTTTATATCTTATCTTTAATTAAATAATTAAAATTCTTATTTATTTCTTAATCTCAATAACACCTACTTTCTCTCTCTACTCAATATCTCTCTAACCAAAACTATTGTTAATGACCACCGTCCAACACAATACCAATTGTCAACCATCCAAGTATCCAACCACCAACATCGATTGTTACAGGCATACATGATGATCGCAGAGCATGTCTCAAATTCATCATGTCCACACACCCATGGCCTTGTAGTCTAGTGGTATGGTGATTGTCCTTCATGTAAGTGGTTGTGGATTCAAATCCTTGCAAATGCAAGGTTTGTGGTATTTGGTGAAAAATTTAGCTGTTAAAAAAAAAAAAAACTTAAATACAATTTGTGATACAAACCTCAACTTAAGCTCATTTACGACACATTTTCTATCCACATCCCTATAATTTAATTAAAAAGAAAAATTGGCGTCTATTGATCCCAGTTATCACATATTAGCCGATAATAATCTTATTTTTTATTTTCTCCACAATAATCCCGGTTATAAACAAATTGAACTATATTGATCCGATGTTAAAAATACCCTAACCTCGTTAATATTTGCTGAAATGGCATATGACGAGAGACTGGTTTGTAATTTCTTAAAATAAATGGACTGTTTTTTTTAAATGTGTTTTTTTTCTAAACCATTTACTTTGTCTTTTCTCTCATAAAGCGAAACACCCTTTCTCCTTTGTGTGTGTGTCGTGACCAAGAGTAGAAGAGTAGAGAAGAAGAAAGTGGAGTCGGTGACCGCTCGCCGAAGTATGACGACCCCACAAAGGGGATTTCTTGCAGTCTTTGAGCTGCAATCGTCTCCCTCTCTCTCTAATTTTCGAACAACAACCAAGAATTCCTCTTTGTCTTCTCAATCGGCGAACATAGCCGCTTTTCTGGTGGACCACAGCTGCAGCGCTGTTGTTGTTGCTTTAGACGACGACGACCCTCCCCTAGCCGCAAACTTTGCATACTTCACCTTCATCAACAACGCCGAGGACCTGGTGGTGGATTCCGGCCACCGTCACTTTTCTTTTCTTTCAAAACCATTTTTTTAAAACAACTCATTTCTTCTTTCTCGCCTGATGGATTCTTGTGGTAGCAGTGGTTGAAGCGATGGTGATGGTTGTTGAAGGTGGTTTAGAAAAAAACACATTTAAAAAAACAGTCCCTCCATTTTAAGAAATTATAAAAACAATCCCTCGCCATATGTCACGTCAGCAAATACTAACGGGGTTAAGGTATTTTTAATGGCGGATCAATATAGGTCAATATATTTATAACTAAGATTATTGTGGAGAAAAATCAAAAGTGAGATTATTATCGGTCAATATGTGATTACTGGGATTAATAGGGCCAATTTTCTCTTTCTTTTTCAATTAAATTATATTTTTTTTTTATTTTTATCATGATTTTTTATCACTTTTTTACCCACAACCACTTTTAAAAAGTATTATAAAAAAAATATTTTTATCAAATATAGAGACGAATGGTCACATTTTCACTTACAACCACTGACAAATAAACTTTAAATTGTAGAACACGAATATATAGGGAACAAACTCTGAATGCTCTAAAGGTACATATATATATAGAGAATGAAAATCCTAATAACTTGCTAACCCTAATCTCGTCACCAAGCTAAACATTGATTAACATTTCAACCCGTTAGGTTTTGATCAACTTGTCAAGACCATTAAGCCGACCCAAAAATCGAGCCGTGTACGAAAACGTTATGTGACCAATTCACACTCAGCCAATTCCCCCACCACCCACTACGATATATACATGAATAATCACCAGAGTTTTGCGGTTTAAAATGGTCAATAACCATTTAATCGTTAGCCGTCATCAATCAAATCTATAAAACTAATAAACCATCCAAAAGCCAATGATTGATTTGAGTATATGATGATAGACCACGAAGATTAAATGGTTGACATATTTAGGGCTCCTAATCTCAACAAGAATGGTGTAGTCGATGAAGATGAAGTGACCGACCGACTACCTAACACCATGTATGTAACGCTACACCGCCTCAATTTCTTGATCAATGTTATATCTTTTGCTAATTCGTTGGCGGTGGTGTGTGATTTGTGAATGCTTTACTTTACGTGTGTGAAATCATTTTCATTTCTAAGGGCTTGTAGTTTTTTAGTTAGAATTAAGTTTATTTGTATTTCTCCCACTAAACTACAAGAAAACGAGAATAATTCAAAATTAATATTAATTAAACATAATTATTATTAGTGTGTTGCCACATGATAACGCGGTTATATAAAAAAAAATATTTTTTAGAGCGTAACATAAAAAACAGAAATATAAAAGACTACGTAACAACGTTAAAATTAGATACCAAACTACTAAACAGTTAAGTATCAAACGTAGGACCTAGGTTATATTACACGATCATACCCTTTAAATAACCAACTTTGATACTAAATGTGTTGTTGTCTAAATAAAAAATAAAAAATAAAATTATTAAAATATATGTGTCCCGCACATTGCGGGCACAATTAGTTTATTTTTATACAGGTAATATTAGTCTGTGAAATTGTTTTAGATTTTAAGAAAAAAATAATGTAGTCATCATGGCCTGGGTGACGACGCAAAATGACACAAGCCACAAGCCGGCTAGAGTATTTGGGGCCCGCCACGTCTACAGATTCTAACAACTTACACAAAATATCATATAAAAAGAATCACCGGCATATATTGGTCTTTTTATAACAAAGATAATTTAATTATTTTATAAAATTTAACGAAAAGTCTAAGAGGGGAAAAGAAAAATATATGTGACAAACACCGGCGGCCATGTGAAGTCCTAAAGTCCTCCATCGGGTACTATGCAAATGTGATAGTTCCCTCGTAGCATGACTCTCTTTAGGGTGTTTGTAATACACACCTCATGACCCCATGATCCCAAACATTTATAGGTGTCATCTTATCTTTCCTTACTCCCTCACTTTTTAATATATGGTAATACCCACGCCATGATCCCATGACCCCAAACCTCTCTCTTTATTTAAATTTAGAAGAAAAAAAAGGCAAAAGACCCTCCTTCCTCGTGCAAATTGAGCTCGGTAGCCAGACCCAGTGGGGTTCTCCCGAGCATCATCCCCGAGCAGACCGGCGCGGTGTTCCCGAGCTCGGTATACCCCCCCCCCCAATCTTGAGGTATTACAAACACCCTTATGGTTTAAAACTTTAAACTAATGTACTTATAAAGCATCTCTAGTTACATGATTATCATTTTTTATTTAGAAAATAAATTAAATAACATAATTTCATTAAATAAAAAACAAAATACATAATTTAATTAAAAATACAATCTTAAAAAAATAAAACTAGACAACAAAAACTAATTGGGATAATTTCATTTAAAGTTTCCAAAAAGTTGTCAAATGGTCTTCCATATAATCGTTAATACAATAATAGATTCTTGAACAGAACACTCATCATGCTCGTACTCTGGACCTCATAACAAGAGCATCCGTCTTGAGTTTAAAACGACAAACTTTAAAATAACCGAGTCTAATCTCTTCCATTTTGCTTTTAGCTCATCCACTATACGGTTTGGTGAAATGAGATCATCATGAAATCCCATCTCCTCGTCATGTATTAGTTCTTTTAAGCGTCTCTCATCATTTACTTCTTTTACGCGATTCCAGTAAGCATCACCTTTGGGATCAATCACACTTATCTCCTCCCTATTGTGACATTGCTTATAGAGTGGATTTTATAGAGGAGGAAAAAGAAAAAGAAAATCAAAACTTACCTTTTCTCAACGGTTAAGTTTTAAATTTGAAAGATAAATCAGGTGCTATATTATAATTTATAACAGGACAACCAGATATTTTATCCACAGCGCCAAGGGCGCTATCGGTGGGATTAACGACCACTACACATAGCCTTAGTGTTGTGGTCTTGTGGGTGCCAATATCGATGGTGGTCATAAGGTCATTAATAATGTGTTCATCGTCTTCAACTTTTCTCTAAAATTTAGAGTTTTTTTCTTATTTTCATCTCTATTGGAATTCTCGTATCCATCAGCATCTTTAAAATTCAGAGTTTGATGAATGGTGATTATGTAGATGTGAAAAAGCATACTTATACATTCTAAAAAAGTTTATGTAGTGTTTAAAAAATAGAAGAAAATAATAAAATAAGTGATTGTGGGAGAGATATGAATGGAAATTGAGAATGAGACGTGGTATGTTAAATAAAAATTAACAAAAGCTTTTAAAAAGTATAAAATTTAATTAAATTATAGAGATTGAGATGAAGATTGTGAATGCTCTAACTTCATGATGATTCAGAGAAGCAACAAAAATAGACGTAAAATAGAGTGGAAGTGGACGAGATGAAAGCATAATAATGTGTTATACTAGGAATGGCAATGAGCCAGGTTTGGGTAATCTCAACCCCATATCCAGTTATAAAATCTTGTCCGATACCCACCCAAAAATCTCACTTTTCCAAAAAAACACTTAAGAATCTCATCTCAAGTTGAGATTTCATTAGATCTGATTTAAACTACACACGTCATATATCGAAGAAGATAACGTATAAACCAAAGACGTCATCATGCTTTGTCACTCGAGACAACGTCACTTTTTAAGGAATCGTAACCATCATAATCACCATCATCTTATTTAATCAACCTTTCAAGTACTCAAAAACAAATTATACACTTCCTCACTTAATCAATTTCCTGCTTATATAAACTGCTCCCTCCTAATCTAAACCTCACATCATTTCGTTCATTCTCTACCTTCCCACAAAAATGGCTGCCATCTCTAAAAGATTACTCCTCAGCGACCTCGTTTCCTCCGACAAAATCGACCAAGTCCCTTCAAACTATATCCGCCCCATCTCCCAACGCCCCAATCTCCAATCAGTTTCACACGACCTTTCCATCCCGCTAATCGATCTCCACGATCTTTTCGGTCCCGACCGCGGTCACGTAATCGACCGGATCGGCCGAGCCTGCCGCGACTACGGCTTCTTCCAGGTGAAAAACCACCGCGTGCCCGAATCCACGATATCAAACATGATGCAAATCGCTAGAGAATTCTTCAACCTCCCCGAAGAAGAACGGCTCAAGTCGTACTCCGACGACCCGAGCAAGACCACCAGACTCTCCACCAGCTTCAACATTCGCACCGAAAAGGTCGCGAACTGGCGAGACTTTTTACGACTCCATTGCTACCCGATCCATGATTACATCCACGAATGGCCCGCAAACCCGGCCTCGTTTCGGGACCATGTCGCGGAGTATTGCCGAAGCGTAAGAGGGTTAGCACTCGAAATAATCGAGGCGATTTCGGAGAGCTTGGGACTCAATAAAGACTACATAAACAGACAATTGGGGAACCACGGTCAGCATATGGCGTTGAACTACTACCCACCGTGCCCGCAACCGGATCTGACCTACGGGCTGCCCGGACACACGGATCTTAACCTCATCACCATTCTGCTTCAAGATCAGGTCCCGGGTCTCCAGGTCTTGAGAAACGGCGAGTGGGTTGCGGTGGATCCGGTTCCGAACACGTTCATTATTAACATCGGGGATCAGGTTCAGGTGATAAGTAATGATCGATACAAGAGTGTTTTGCATCGAGCTGTGGTGAACTGTGATAGAGAACGGATATCGATTCCGACTTTTTACTGCCCGTCGCGTGACGCGGTGGTGGGTCCGGCTCCGGAACTGGTGACGGATGATGAGCCTGCGGTTTATAGAGAGTTTACGTACGGGGAGTACTATGATAAGTTTTGGAAGAGAGGGCTTGCAAAAGAGAGCTGTATGGATATGTTCTTGGCTACTTAAGCTAACTAGTTAGTCTGATTTGAATAAATGTATGTTATGTTATAGTTGTCGATCGATCGGTTTTAGTTTGTGATTTTGTTTCTTTTTAGATAACCCAATAGGATATATATCCTTTTTATTAGTATATTTCATAAATAAGACGATATATAATAGCAAGTGCTATTTGAAACTCTAGTGGTACTTCGAGAGTTTGCATCTTAATTGTACGTGTAAGGGAGTTCATGAAGCATGACCTGATCGGACTTGTCTTAGTGGTATAGGTGATGATGGGATGACTCGTAACCATATGGTCACGAGTTCGAGTCTTTGAGTTAACAGGTTTTCACCCGGCCGCTTGCGGAGGTGGTTTTTCCTGGAACTGGTTGACTGATGGGCTTGGGCGCCGATTGCGGCATTTTGTCATTGGGCTTCCCGGTTCAAGCTCAGGTCTCGTTTAGTTGACCATTCAAAAAAAAAAAAAAAGTGGGGGAGGCGTTGAGAATGTGAAGGAGGTGTGATAGATTAAGTCTCATTATTTTATGGGGCCTATATTTAATTTTTTTCTATTTGTAATCTTTTTCGAATGGACCATTTTCTTTAGCTCAAACATAGCGCCTAAATACTAGCTCCGGTCCTGGACTTATTTCACACTTTGCACATCGGCATCGTATAAAGTTTTCTGGGCATTCAATTTTTCTAGAAAAAAAATCTCATTTTATGCCTAAAGGTTTAGAGATCAGGCTTTCATGGAATGAGATTTGGCTCTCTTTATCCCGTTTCTATGTTCAGTTCTACAAGCCCTCAAAATTTATAACCATCATTATATATTCTTGTTGCATTATGTGGAGGTTAATTTGGTAAAGTTGGGACAGCTTAGGCCCATTACTATTATTAGGCGCGGTTTACTAATCCTAATGTAATTCATAAATTTCTTCAACTTATAATTTCATCTGTAATATTGATAATATTGAGAGACAAAAAGCAATAAAGAAGTTTCGTGGTTATAGTCTATTGACGTGTGTCAAATTAGACAAACCACGTTAAATCTCTATGTCTTCATATCAATCTCGATTTTCGTTTTTGGGTTGTGCAAGATCATTGTGTGTGTTAATTATACCCCCCAACAACTGGTATCAGATGTCAGACTTGATGTACACACGATTGTTGCCACTTGTTGACGGGGTTCACTAGACTTTTTTTGCAAGATTTTTTGGAGACATTTTTTACAAGATTTTTTCTAGAGACGTTTTTCATAAGATTTTTTTAGAGGTTTTTCACAAGATTTTGAAGATGTTCTAGCGCAGTAGTTTCATGTTCTTGGCATAAGTCGAAAGCCAAAATCTCAGTCGCCGTTGTTAGGATTTCTGGGCTTTTAAAAATTTAATTGTTATACCAAATAATTCCATTAAAATATGTCGTTTGTTTGACTTACTAGGTAGAGAAAAAATCGCTATCAACTTTTTGTTCACACTTGAATTTTTTATAGTTCCTTTTATTTTATAGTATTTTAATAGCTTGACATATGATTTTCTAAAATAATCTTAATTCTAATAAAGAAATAAAATGGTATACACATGTTTCTTTTTTAAAGTGTCCACGTCAGCACCGCCACATGTCAAACCACATTCAGTTATCAATTTAGTAAATTATCAATTAATACTAATTACCAATTTTATCTAAATTAAATATTCATTTTAAAAAAATTGATAAAGTTAATGTAGATTTGATAAATTACTCAATAATTTACGTTTTTTCAAAGAAACTATAAAGAATTTGTCATCTTTAATGTATTAAATTATCGATTAATATCATATAATGAATAATGTCATTTATCATTTTCAAATTTCTTAATCATTTTTTTTATATTTAGCTAATATTATGAATCTAAATTCAACCCGTGTAATACACGGGTTACTAACCTAGTATGTAATAAATTAACAGAAAAATTGGTGTTTATTTAAAGCTGTGGATAAAGACACATGCTTTCTAGATTAGTACACAGGAAGCATATGATTGTTTGCACACAAACGATCGTTTGTAGTTTTTATTTTTTATAAATGTTTTAAATTATTTAACTTTTATAAATATTAAGAAGGTTTATTCACCATATCTGATAAAAAGTACTTAAACGAACACAATAGTGACTTAAAATAATAAATTTTGAGACTCAAAGTCTTTGCCGGTACCGTCTCGATGGCTTCTCGACAAATCTTTTCCGGTGTTGGTCCCTACGGCCCATGGTTTTTTTTATTTTCAATTTTTTTTTCAAAAAGTTTGTCGCGAAGACTTGTCGAGAATAAGTCACTAAATTTATCAAGGGTAATGAAATACCTAAAACGTTAAGAAAACAAAAAAATACTTGTCGACAAACGTTTTTTATTATTTGTCGACCCAACACCGAAAAAGACTTGTCGAGAAGCCATCGAGACGGTACCGGTAAAGACTCTGAGTCTCAAAATTTATTATTTTAAGTTACTATTGTGTTCGTTTAAGTATTTTTTTATCATATATGGTGAATAAACTTTTTTAATGTTTATAAAAGTTAAATAGAATTGTTAAAAACAAAACAAAAAAATTGATAAAGTAAATTACATGATTCGTCTTTTATGTGTGTAATTATGGAGACTATGGTGTTCATCGAATTGAATTCGGGTTATTATAATCGGATCTTTCATAACTTTAAAACCAAATTCGAATTTGAATAATTAGTCGAATTCGAATCGAATAATCATAGTTGAACTCGAATCGAATTCGAATGTATTTGAATAACTAATAAATCATAATCATTTTATTGATTGAATTGATATGGCAACCATCTGATACCTCATGTTGATTAATCCAAGTATCGGACAACATGCAGGAGTAGATCGTTGTATCAATTCAATCAAATAAACATAAAACGGTAAATCATTAAAATTTACATGTGGTGATTGAAACCTTTGATGAAGATGTCATAATCTTGATCTTGATGATTCCCGTTATGATTGTCGTCTTAAATGGTTTTGAGAAAGTTTGAGTCTATTATGTATATGGTGTTCAGGCTCGCTCTATATTACTCTTGTTTAATGATAATTTAATGGGAAATCCGTTGATATACTTATGTAATTATTTCCATCACATAATTACCAATTTGTTGAGGGACCACTTATATTATTTAATCAAATTAATTAAATGATCCATAGGCCACATAACGGACTATTTCCACATAACGGGCTCTTTGGATAGTCATGAGGTCATCTCTTTTGTCGGTTCTTTTGCTGTTAAACGTATTGTTCAAGTTGGGTTTAATTTAGGGTTGTCTCAATTATCTCTAACGTGTGCCTTAAGGTGCCCTAAGGGCACACATAAAGGGTAATAAATGCATATCGAAAATTGAAAAGATTTTTTTTAAATTAAAAAAGATACAAAGATTCATCTTGAAAAATAAAAAAAATACAAATATTTTTTTTGAAAAATGCATTTTTTAATTTTCGAGATTCACTTATTGTATTTTTTTTATTTTCAAGATGTATTAATTGTACTTTATGTGTGCCCTTATGGCACATGTTAGAAAATCTATTATTTTTATATTGTTGTACTTTCCAGCTTCGCGTTGGTTTTCTAGGCTCGTTAATAAATTACTATTAAAAAAAATTAGTTAACAGAAAACCTTTTTCAAATCCATGTCTATTTCATTTTGTTTTTATATTTTAACTTTAAACATCTTATTTCTTTTACGAAAACATAAACATCGTATTTGAATTATTATTGATATAAAATTAAGGGGAGGGATCAAGGGAAAATCAAAGAAAAGTGAAAAAACCAAAAAATCAAACATTTTCTCTCTATAACTTCTTCATATATTGATAATTTTTAAAAATAATTTCACCAAAAATTCTATAAATTTATTAGCTTTATTTCTGGAAAAAAATTAAAAAGAAAAAAAAGTTTAGTGATTTTTTTATTCTTGATCATGCATTAGTACTAATAGTATTGCTGCATGATGCATCAGTGTTGCATAATGCATTATTAATTTTAAAGCTAAAATTCAAATTTTATTTTATTTTTAAAAAAAACTCAAAAATGTTTTTAAAGTTTTTTCTTTTTCCTGTATACTTAAAATCATTAAAAGAACTAAAAAAATAAAAAAAAATTTTGTTTGTTTGGTTTTTTTGATTTTTGCATATTGTTTGGTTTTGCTTGGAACCTAACCATTAAAATTAAATCTAAAAACGTGGATTTTTTAGAGGGGAACACGTATTTCTACAGTACACCTATTCTAATTCCAAGATCATCAAAAATTATATATAATTAAGCAGGCAATTCCAGATCTCCTTCTTTGTATTTAAGAGATCATACTTAAAAAACATTGTACGTTATGCATTAAAAAACTTATGTTTTAAAGATATATGCAATAATTTTTTACAAATAAGAAAATATATATAATTCATTAATTCCCCTTGTAATTTAAACTTATAAGTTTCGGTTGATTAAAAACAATAACTTTACAACAAGTTGCTTCTAGAAAAGAAAATAGATTAATAATCGAAATTATTAATTGAGTGATTGATTGATGAAAGAGCGTCGTTTCATTATTAAATTGTGGTGGTGTTTTTTAGACTAAGTCATATTAAATTGATGAATACCAATTAGGATCTTTGCTAGTAGGGGTGTGCAGAAATAATCGAAATCCGAATAAATCGATAAACCGAATCGTATCCATATCTGAATAAACCAAACCAAATTGTGAATTCGGTTTACGGTTCGGTTTTCAACCTTAACCGAATTATGAATTCGGTTTACGGTTCGGTTATGGTTTGGAGTTTTGTTTTTATTTGGTTTATTCGATTTATTCGGTTATCCTTTTAAAACCAAATAAGATATATATATATATAAATATATATATATATATATAAATATATATATATAGGGAGAGGATCATTTGAGAACCAATTTGATTTGAGAACTAAAAAGAACTAATTTGAGCCACAAGTTTATTTACATGTATCCCCCCTCCCATGAATTGTAGTGGTCCCCCCTGAAATTTGTGGTTGAGATTTAGTTCTCAAAAGTTCTCAAAAGTTCTCAAAAGAAAAAGTTCTCATTTGAACCTAACCCTATATATATATTTATAGGGTTACGTTCAAATGAGAACTTTTTATTTTGAGAACTTTTAAGAACTAAATCTCAACCACAAATTTCAGGAGGGGCCACTACAATTAATGGGAGGGGGGATACGTGTAATAAACTTGTGGCTCAAATTAGTTATTTTTAGTTCTCAAATCAAATTGGTTCTCAAATGATCCTCTCCCTATATATATATATATGTTATATATATATATATATATATATATATATATATTTATATGTGTGTGTGTGTGTGTGTGTATTTATTTATAGCATTTAACCATTTAAGCTAAACCCACTTATGACTTATCCACAATCCAACTAAATATGCATCCATGGTTTTTTAGGGTAAAACAAGTTTGTCGTAAAAAGTAGTCATTGACTCATCATCTTCTCCTCTTCCACTCTACCAAAAACAAGAGCCTACCTTGGTTGTAGGTATTTTGGTTGGAAGTATTTTGGTTGTATATCGGATTATGGTTTTAAACTCCAGGGATATGTTAAAGATGTTTGTTCTTTGTTTATTTTTTTGTTAGCAAAAGAATACGCAATATAGGTTTGAATACGATTTATTCGGGTCTCAACCGAAACCGAATCGTATTGAATATGGTTTATTCGATTCGGTTTGTAAGCTTTCCAATACGGTTTGGTTTGGTTATGATTATCATAAAAAAAAACTTCAAACTGAATAAACCGAATCGGATAAACCAAATAAACCGTAAACCAAACCATTGAACACCCCTATTTGCTAGTAGGTTGTAACTTTCATTGTGGTGTAGTGGTATGAAGTCTGTGTTCTCTACTTGAGACACAGGTTCGATTCTTACGGGCAACACTTTGGAATGGGCATTGGCGATGAGGGAGAATTGGGGCTGAAAGGTCACAAGTTCGATCCCTGAGCTCCCAGGTTTTACCACCCGGCCGCTCGTGGAGGTGGATTTCTCCTGGAATGAGCTCAACTGGTGTAAATAGTCCCCGGGTTTTCCGGGACATTCGTTGGCCGTTAAAAAAAAACAGTTTATAAAAAGGTCACTAGTTTGATTTTTGAGCCTCATATATTTTACCATCCGGTCATCTGCACCCCGATATGGGTGTCCTTTAAACCATCGGGGTTATCCCAGGGGTTATCCCAGGTGGTCGGACATTGTTAATTGACAGCTGATGAATCGAGGTTATCAATTAATGATTTATGATTAATCAATGTCAGTTGTCACAAGAAAATATGAGAAGTTAGGTTCGATGGAATTTAACTGGCATCACATAATTTTCACCCACTCACGCATCGTGTCGAAGAAGGATGAAATTGTGTTATCGCATGATATCTCCTCATTTGCTATTGCCCACACAATTTTCTTTTTTGCATCCTCTAACATGTGTGAACACTACCATGTCCTATATTAGGGGATAAGACGACAGTGTCACCATCAGATTTCGAAAGTGTTGTCGTCATTCTTTCCAACATTTGTCGTATGTCTACCATCAGGGGCGGACCTGTATAAGGTCTAGGGGTAGCACGGACTACCACTTAAACTCGTACGCGAAATTAGGAAAAAAATTAATTTTAGGTTTTTATCATTTTATATACTCGTGATACCCCTAAAATACCTTTTGTTTTAAAAATTATAATATATGGCCGTCACCTTTAAATTTCTTGTTTGCTATTGCTTTTGCTCTGAAAACTTTCTGTATTAATACTTCGATCTGTAGCTTATGTTGGATCTGTTCTTGAAGGGTTTTAAGTGGGATGCTAGGATTGATGGCAACTGTTTGTTATATTTCTCTAGCAAGATAGCTAACTATACATTGTCTAACCTCTCTTGTTTGTAGATAAATGTGTTCAGATGTCGTTTAAAACCAGAAATGCAGAGGGGGTTTATGGTTAATTTTGAGACGAGGAGAGGAAAAGAAGAAGAATGAAGCGGAAATCATGATTGTCGCCGTCGCACCACCGCGGCGTCGCCGCCGGACAGTCAGATTAGTTGTCGAAAGTGGGCTGTCGGAGACAGGCATAAAAGCCCTTTTTGGTCTGTCACTCTTCGAACCACACAAGATGTGTGAGAACTCATTCATGGAAAATGTTATTAAAAGGGGTCATATCAGCCGGTGACTAGTATTTCACGTCAGTAGACACTAATGTTGTTAGTTTTTTTTTAATGACAAGATTATTAGAAAAACATGGTATACAGAAAAGACTGTTGTATTACAAAAAAAATTGTTTAGATTATTGTCGGCTATTAGACAATAGTTTGAATTATTTAAATTTATTTTTTCTTAATTTTAATTTAATAAAATGTTTTATTTATTTTTAACAAACTAATTTATATAAATAAAAAAAATACTACTTCTACTAATTAAATTTTACCACACTTCACTTCTACTACTTAAATTCTGCTTCTTTCTCTCTACTACATGACATGACGTAATCATATATCTATCGCTGTTAAAAAAAAGTTAATTTTATCGCTTCCCACCCGATATTTAAATTTAAATTACATATTACATATTATATAAATTATATAATTGAAGAAGTTGACGTGCAAACTAAAATTTATATTACATATTATATAATTGAAGAAGTTGACGTACAAAATAATTAAGACGTCATCATGCTTTTGTCACCCTAGACAACATCACCAAAACCAAATTAATTCCACACGTACGTACTTCCCCACTTAATTACTTTCCTGCTTATATAAACTGCTCCCTTCTCATTTAAACCTCACATCATTTCGTTCATTCTCTACCTTCCCACAAAAATGGCTGCCATCTCTAAAAGATTACTCCTCAGCGACCTCGTTTCCTCCGACAAAATCGACCAAGTCCCTTCAAACTACATCCGCCCCATCTCCCAACGTCCCGATCTCCAAGCCGTTTCACACGACCTTCCCATCCCGCTAATAGACCTCCACGATCTTTTCGGTCCCGACCGCGGTCACGTAATCGACCAGATCGGCCGAGCCTGCCGCGACTACGGCTTCTTCATAGTGAAAAACCACGGAGTACCCGAAACCACAATAGCCAACGTGATGCAAATCGCTAAACAATACTTCAACCTCCCGGAAGAAGAACGGCTCAAGTCGTACTCCGACGACCCCAACAAGACCACCAGGCTCTCCACCAGCTTCAACATACGAACCGAAAAGGTCGCGAACTGGAGAGATTACTTGAGATTCCAGTGTTACCCGGTCCATGATTACATTCACGAATGGCCCACAAACCCGGGGTTGTTTCGGGATCATGTCGCGGAGTATTGCCAGAGTGTAAGAGGGTTAGCGGTGCAACTTATCGAGGCGATTTCGGAGAGCTTGGGACTCCGTAAAGACTATATCACCGGACAATTGGGGAAGCACAAGCAGGCTACTCAGCATATGTCCTTCAATTACTACCCACCGTGCCCGCAACCGGATCTGACCTACGGGTTGCCCGGACACACGGATCTTAACCTCATCACCATTCTGCTTCAAGATCAGGTCCCTGGTCTCCAAGTGTTGAGAGACGGTGAGTGGGTTGCGGTGGATCCGGTTCCGAACACCTTCATCATCAACATCGGTGATCAAGTTCAGGTAGACATCAAATCTTTCATAATCTTCGGGGCCGATCCTAACGATTTAAGGTCATTGTTTAAGCTAAAAATAGGCCTAATTCGAAGAAGCTACATTAAAAAGTTTCGATTTTGATCCTTGACATTTCTCTTTTATTTTAATTCCGGTCCTTCTTTCTTAATGCCATTAATTTTTTTCTATTAAATTTGTGTAATAAGACCAAAATACCAATATATAACATGAGTATTTTGGTCTTATCACATAAATTACACATAAATTAACAGGAAAATATTAACGGTGTTAAAAAAACTGAAATGAAAATGAAATGTTAAGGACCAAAATCGAACTTTTTAAAAGTTTGAACTGAAATAGTTAAATTGATTTCTCACAAACAAAAAAGAAGTTTATTCTTATATTAATAGACATAAGAAAAATGAGGTCTCAAATTTGAATAGGTATAGCGATCGTCCAGTCATCAGTGACTATTGCCTGCCGAATAAGACATACTCAGGGACCCCACTGACGATCTACGCCAATCTTTTTATTTGTCTTAGTATATCATAACACTTGATTAACATCCCCATCTTATAATTTGAAGGTAATGAGCAATGGTAGATACAAGAGTGTTCTGCATCGAGCCGTGGTGAACTGCGATCAAGAACGGATATCTATTCCCACTTTTTACTGCCCGCCACCTGATGCGGTCATGGGTCCTGCTCCGGAACTGGTGACCGATGATGAGCCTGCGGTGTACAGGCAGTTTGCATACGGGGATTACCATGAAAAGTTTTGGGACAAAGGGCTTGCAAAAGAGAACTGCTTGGATATGTTCTTGGCTACTTAATCAATCCTAATTGTGAAAGATCATCGATCATAAATCCGAACTTTGTTATTATCATTATTATTATGTTTGGTTAAGTATGTATTATGTGTAGACAATAGGTAACGGGTCAAGTACTTTTAGTCCGTTTCATAAAAAGAGATACCCGGGTCCGATAGTTAGTTAGTTATTAGCTGTTATATTTTCCGCCTATATTGAAAGGGTGTCTGGGTGTATGATGATGAAGAACAAACGTTATTATTATTATTATTATGTTTAGTAATTATTAAAAGATAACAAACCAAAAAAATAAATAAAAAAACAATGGACCCTTTAGGGACATGAAGCAGGGGCGGATCCAGAATAAAATTTTAGGGGTCGTGGTCAAATTTTTTTTTTAACCATAACTTATATTGCAAAACAAAAATTTTATCGATAATTTATACAATGTAAAGTTAAATACGTACCTAAAAGATGTTTCATCTTTGGTTTTTAAACGCTTGGAATCGAGATTCAAATAAAAATCATAAAAACTGTGGAGAGGTAGTGTAATATATTTCCAAGGGTTGCGAAAATTTCGTTTCACAGGTCGCGAAAAACCAAAAACTTAAAAAAAAAATTGCACGTCGGGGTAAAAATTCAGGAACAGCAGACGCTACCCCTGGACTGTTACTAAATCCGCCCCTGACATGAAGTACACCATTTATTATTTCATGAGAAGTCAGAACCATGTGAAAGGCATGAGGATACTCATGTACGTGAGTAAACATCCCCAATTGTTTTCCACCCATCAATTATTGACAACACATCATCTATATATTCAAATTATTTGCTATAGTACTTTATTTAAACTTAAATCTGATTTTTTTTTTCAAATAACTTGTACAACATGTTAACTTTTAAAAAAAATTAAAAAACAAAACTAGATTCATAGTCTTAATTATTTTATTTTTCTCAACATCCAGTATAAATGTAGACGAAAACGAAGTTTATTTTAAAAAATTATCTTGTGTCCTGGACACGTGTTTATCCTCGTAAACAATTTACTATGTTTTTAAATAATAAATTTAATTAATGTATGAATATAATTAATAACTATGTTTAAATAAATTTTAAAAACCACCCACACTCAAACGGGTATATTCCTCTCCATTTGAGTGTCGTAACTCTGATGGAGATAGTAAAATGAACATTTACATGACAAACACTTTTCTCTCACATTGATACGGTATATAGGGAAGGATACGGTAAGTAAGGTTCTAGAGATAGTAAAATGAACGTTGCTCTGTCAATTGCCTTCCCCCGGCTGTTTGCTCTTTGTTCGAATAAACGTTGCACGATCAGTGATGTTCGCGAACACAACTCATGGAACATCACTTGGCGTCGTGATCCTCGTGGGGGGGGTGGAACAAGAACAGATGGCGGGTCTAATGCATATTCTCGATGACGTGGTTCTTAGCAATGAGTCTGATTCTTGGACGTGGAATTTGAAGAACGACGCGGTCTTCACGGTGAAAGGTTTACGTAATTTTATTGATGATATACATCTTCCTTCCACCAACACTCCTACGAGGTGGGTGAAAAATGTCCCGAAAAAGGTAAACATTATGGTTTGGCGATTGTTTTTAGACAGGTTACCTACTCGATTTAATCTATCCATAAGGGGAATGGCAATTGATCACATTCTATGTCCTTTGTGTGACGATCGTCCTGAAACTATCAATCATCTGTTCGGCGGGTGCTCCTTCTCGACTAGGATTATGATCCGATTGCGAAAGTGGTTAGGGGTTGACGTTTTCAGCTGCGAAAGTCCTGAAGATACGTTTACTAAGATCGAAGATCTCAACATGTCAAGAGCGAAAAAAGGTCTTCTTCACTTGGTGGCTTATTGCTTATGGTGGCACATTTGGAAATATCGGAATGATAAGATCTTCCACTCCATTGATAATGGGAACGACAGTATAACGGATGCGATCACTTTATCTTCGTTTTCTTGGTTCTTTTCTCGTCAAAATAATGTTGTTATTAGTTGGACCGACTGGATGAAAAATCCAATGCTCTATTTGTAATTTTCGTTTGCTCTCTTTAAGCTTTTATATAATCTTACTGCCGTTCAAAAAAAAAAGTAAGGTTCTAGAGAGGGAAGGCCCCCACTAAACTTTAACATTCTTTCTAAAATTTCTTATTTCTTATTAAATAATTAAAAAAAAATATATAAGTAAATATAAATATGATAGGCCTTTTTTACTCTTTACCAAATATAGAAAATGTCTTGAATTTTTTGGATATGTCACTCTTAATCATTTAATAATAGAAGTTTGGGTTTATATTCATTGTGGTTTGTATGTTAAAATCTTAAAAGATTTAACTTTTTTATATAATCTAACATAAATTCTTAACCTCGGGAGTTTTAGCATAACCATTTATAACTTAATTAACTCATTTCTGTATCTACTTAAAACAAATTATGAATTCGTCACTACATGTATACCTTATACCCTAAAGAGAGTAATCATTCGGCACTGCAGATATACCCGATCACCTGGGTTAAACCCAATGACTAATGGGCACCCACACCCAAAAGTACTGCACCCGCAAATGCTTCGGTGACTAAAGCCTCCAATCTCCAATCCCCGAATAAAATCCACTTCCACTAAATCATTTATATATATACCTTTGATTGATAAAAGAGTACCATTTGATTATTAAATTGTGGTACTTGATTAGACTAGTCATATTAAATTGATGAATGGACTTTACATATTAGTGAGAAGTTATGATTTGTCAGAGAGAGAGAAAGAGAGAAATTAGGTACGATAGGAATGTAACCGGCATGGCATTTAGGTAATAAGAAATTTCACCCACTAACACACCATGCTATAGAGAAGGGTAAAAAAGGAGAGAGAGAAATTTGGTACGAGGAAATGTGAACCGATTCCGCTAACATAAAATTTTTACCTGCTCACACACCGTGCTAGAGAAGAGTAAAATTGTGTTACCATATGATATCTCCTCATTTGCTATTGGTGACACAATGATTCTTCTTTGTATCTCTACCATGTCTAAACACTACCATGCCCTATATTAGGGGTTGGGACGAAGGTGTCCCCATATCATCATCACCATCAAGTATCAAAAGTTTAAAAAAATCATGAATTAATAATGACATCAAAGTCCAAACAACACAAAAATAAGAAAACTGACCCTTCTATCGATGAATATCATATTCAACCTCAAAGCTTAATTCAATTTATGCCGTTAAAAAAAACCAATTTATGACTTTTCTTTAATATTGCATAGAAATAATTAATTGACAATTTCTTTTAACGGACTTAAGCCGAAACATGTTAAATCAAAGGGCATTACTTGAATCCTACTACAGAAACATGTTAAATTAAAGGTGTTACTTGAATCCTATTGCAGGAACATACGAATACATGTTTAAAACGGTTGAATTTGTCATAGAATTTCCTTAATCTTTATTGGAGAAACACCTTAAATAACATCATGAGTGATAGTCTTGGTGTTTGGCAAATCTAATCACTAAGAATATAGTATAATTCAATGGGCAGATTCAATTCCTGACTACCCCACAGATCAAGTCCTATTTCACATAAACGGGACATGCAGGGACAAATAAAAAACTAGAGTGGACAAAACGATCAAAACGTGGAACACATAACCCAAATGAAGGTAATAAAGAGTCAACAATATGCATTAATGAGACCAAAAGAAATATAGGGAATCAAGGAGAAAGAACCTAAACACCGATCCTCATGAGCTGAAACCAAAAAAAAAAACAACGGGACATAGAAATCGGAAGAAACCAAAAAAGTGAATCGAGGAAGATGGGCTCGAAAAATACCTAGTACTCTTCACGAAGCGAAACACCGACCCTTAGTGGATAATGACAAGAAATAGTTACAAAACGTGTAATACCCTTAGACAAATCCTGTATCGGCCAAGAACATGAGAGACTCATGATTCATAAGGAATGTCCTGCCTCAAATATCACCAACGCATTTTGGGCAGTGGCGGAGCTTGAGAGAGATCTCCGAGGGGGCGGGGATCAAAAGATCGACCGATGGGGTGATAATCAATACATCCGAGGGGGCGATACTCCACAAATACAATTTTTTTAACATAAAATCGAGAAAATAGGTAGTTACGGACGGAAAAACCGAGGGGGCGGTCGCCCCCCCGGCCCTAATGAAGCTGCGCCAGTGATTTTGGGTGTTTTGGTTGTGGGTGAGAAAAGAACCTCACAATTAAGTGTGCTCGAGTGTCAGCAATCCAGGGATGAGCGACCTTTCAAGGAAGTTTTCACCCGGGCAACTAAAAACAAATTCATGAGCTTCTTGTGGAGAAAGCAGGCAATACTGGTGGTTGATGACCTATCATTGGGGTAATGCAAAAACCTATTCAACCTAGATAGCTAGGGTAAATAGGATATTGTATCCAGTATGGTATGTGAAAAATGTTTAGTTTTATTTAATTTAAAACTAGCACACAGACTAAATTTAGAGTCTAAAACAATTATTGAGAAGATGATCCTCTCTGGGTTCAAGTACTCAAAATCTCAGTTAATCCAAACTGTTTATCTAAAATGTCCAAGAGGGACGGTACGAAGGGGTAGCATGTGATAACCCGAGTTATAACCTAAGTGGTTATAACATGCGAATTACCGGATTCATTCACAGTTAAGGGTTGTGACGTGTGAATTTTTTACATAAATTAAACCAGACTCGATTTGCCTACTAAACTAATCTTAGAATATGTAAAAATAAAGAACAATCAAGAATATTAAAACCCTCCACTCGAAGAAAATCAAAAACAAAACATTTAGCCCATAACCATAATAACCAAACCAAACCAAATGCTTTTGTCCAGCCGTCCATAATGCCTCTCTCTCTCTCTCTCTCTCTCTCTTTTATGCTGCTATCATGACTCATGAGCTTTCTTTTCTTTATGGCCCAGTACACTTAATCACTTGTGAAGATTTAAGATTTAACTACACGCGTAGCCCAAGCCCACTTCATATTTGGGTGTAGTTTGCATATGAGGATTAGCCCATGTGAACTGAAGCATAGGTCCCACCATAAATTCATGAACATGTTGTTCACGAAAACCACAAACACTATCATATAAATTAATTAATTTCATTTGGTTTAGAAAACTTCTACGTTTGACGTTTGAACCATGAATTGTTATAGCTTGTGTTTAATTTAATAGTAACAATGCAAGCACAATTTCATCATAACCCAACTTAAATAGAGAAGTAGTCAAAATGGTATATTTTATAACCATATTAGTGTATTTAATAGATAATTAATATAAGATAAAGTATATCTAGACACGAATCAGTCGTATAAAGGGTTGGATGTTACAAATGGTACGTATTAGCATCACTCATGTGTCGTTTGGGTCAAACCTCACCTCAGGCAAATCCCACATCCTTGACTGGGATGGTGGGGGCAAACATTATTGAGGACAATGAGTCTAAAAAGGGGGTGCTTGTAATATCACCAACGTGTATTGGGCGCTTTGGTTGTAGATGCAAGAAGAACCTCACAGTTAATTGTGCTAGAGTGACAACAATCCAGAGGTAGGTGACCTCCCTATGAAGTTTTCACACGGGAAACCAAAAGCAGATTTATGAGCTCCTCGTGGGCAAAGCGGACAATATTGGTGATATGAGGGGTCAGATGTTACTAAAGCGTAATAAGAAAGGGAGTGATGGATCTTGACTTGGACGGGCATTTACGTATATCAAGTTTTGACTTGAAATGTTGGCGCACTTGGGAGATGTTTGTGGAGCTCGACATGATGGTGGTCTTGACTGGTACTGATATGATATAGAGGCGTAGAGGGTAGTGGTATTTAGAAATAACCGAAAAACCGAACCGTATTCGTATTTCAATAAACCAATCTGTATTGTAAATTCGGGTTACGTTTCTGTTTCAAATCGTTTCCAAATTGTGAATACGTTTTACGGTTTGGTTTATGATATGGTTTCTTTTATTCGATTTTTTTGGTTATCCGTTTAATCCGAATAAGATTTTTATATATATATTTTTTATATAAACCATATAAATATGTAATACTAACATTTAAAAGTTCAAAGTCCAAACATATAGCCGACCCATGAATCAAAATGTCCAATAGTGCAGTGTCCACAACCAAAATAAAATATGTTATTCGGTTGAATACCATTGAATTCGGTGTATTCGGTTTTATCTGAAAATCAAACCGGATTGAATACAGTGGAATACGGTACGGTTCGGTTTGAAACTTTTCCGATACGGTTTGGTTCATTTTACGAATAGGCTAATAAAGACTTTAAACCTAATAAACCGTTAACGGAACTGTTGAAAGTCGTGTACCATAACCTTTAGATCTTATGATTCATACATTTGAGCTTTTAATCTCTAGTTTTAACATCATTACTTAGTTTTTTATATTTTATTATTCTTTATATAATGTTATAGCAATTCAACTGTTTTGTATACTAATATAATTCACAACGATAACTCACAAATAGTAAACTAGTAAATAACCAATGAAGGTTGTTACTGTTTAACTTACGAGTTTCATTCTGATGTTATTTTTTTTAGACTCCTAATATAATAAAAATAAATTACACTAATATATGATAGATAACATTTGGACCGCATCAGCGGATCTTCTTTAGTGTTCGTGGTGACCCCGCCCCCGCTCCCCTCTCCCCTTTCGCTTTTTTTTTAGTAGTTTTAAAAATTTTACGTTGTTCACTTGAAAAAATTATTTTCTTAAGTTGGGCATCCTATATAAATGTTTAAAATGCTAGTCATCTTTTTAAATGTTCAAGATTCATTATTACTTTAATAAAATAACGGCAATACATTATCATTAAACCCATCCATCTTGGTCTCACTTGAAACAAAAATAAAAAATAAAAGACAATTCATCATCAAAAAGAAAAAATAAACTTACCATCAAATTGTTCTCTATTTCTTGAAGCTCAACCGAAGATAAATATTTCTTTTATATTTTAAAAATATTTTAAATAGGGGTTTCCCCTCTTGTGGGGCTGAGGGCCAGCACCTTCACAGCGAGCCAGGCGACGTCCAGGACAACTGCTGGAAAGGTTAACAAACATGAGAAATCGTGTATTGAAAATCAACATGTGTTTGTTCCTTTCGCTTTCGATACATTCGGCCATCTAGAGATAGAGGGGTGGTCATGTTGAACCGGATCCAAAAAGTCATGCGTGGGAATAGTGCGGCTTCTAGATTGAAGAATGTTATTTTCATACGGCTAGGGTTTGCTATTCAAAAAGGGTTGGCGGCGCAGCTTGTTGCCCGTCTTCCCTTTATGTTGACTTAAATCGTGTATGTTATTTTTATTAATGGAATTTCTTTCAACTAAAAAAAAATAGCCATCCAATCATCTTCCTACACACACCCATTATCTTTAACCAATCAATCACTTATTTTATGATCATGTGTTCAACTCAAGAGCGTAGATGTGAAGGAAGAGGTTGATGAGACAACCACCGATATCACACCAATGAAAAACATCTTTTCTCCATTTTCAAATCAAACTTTTTTATTTCTCTTTTACGTTTTCAACCTTCAATACCCCCTTTTTTAAGAGAATAACTATGAAAATAGCCTCTTTAATTAACATTGAGATAAAATAGCCCTTTAAATTTTGTTGTTCTGAATATAGCTCTATCTCAACGATCGCCCACTACCGTCCTCAACGGTCGCACGTCCGTTCTCAGAGCCAATCCTAGATTGCCACGTACCGGCCCCCCAATGGACGTCAACGACCATCCTTTTTCTGACACGACCATTTAATTTCAGGTCCTCCGACAACGTTTGCGACAGTCGTCGACGACCGTCTGCCACCATTGTCAGGGTCGTCGGCGACCGTGAAAAAAAAATTTCAAAATTTCACATTCTTTTAAGTCGTCCTTATATGGTCGTCTGACGTCCGGCTGCAGAGTCGTCAATCCTTAGTCGCTCGGTCCATGGCCACGGAAGGACGCCCGACGACCATGGACCGAGCGATAAAGGATAGACGACTCTACAGTCGGTCGTCGGACGACCATAGTCGGACGACCTAAAAGAATGTGAAATTTTGAATTTTTTATTTCACGGTCGTCGACGAACCCGACAATGGTGGCAGACGGTCGTCGATGATCGTCGCATACGTTGTCGGAGGACATGCAATTAGGGGGTCGTGTCAGAAAAAGGATGGTCGTTGACGTCCATTGGGAGGTATGTGGCAATCTGGGATTGACTCTGAGAACGGACGTGCGACCTTTAGTTCTATTTTTGCCGCTTAACCATTATGAGTTGTCTTTTCACCTTAAACTTTATAACTTTTGTTTTTAAAATGACCATTTTCTGATTCTAGTTTATAAATCTATGTATTTATTTATTTATCATAAAATATAAATTTTTAATGATTTAATAAAAAAAATTATTTTTTGGACATCTTAATAGGTGGTTTTTTATTTTTATTATCAACTTCTAAATAATTCTTGCATGTTTATTGGGACACTAACTAATTAGAGATAATATAAATTAAACGCACCAAGCACCGCCTTTAAGTAAACTACTCTTCAAATAGACACAATTTTCCTCTTCCTAAAAATTTACTTATTTTACGCTTAACGTGTAAACTAGGCAAACTATTTAAACTCTATTTGAGATTAAATTGTTATAAGTGCTACAGAATCAAACTGAAGCCTAAAGATAAGGTGACTGGTGATATAATAAATAAGCGGTGAGTAACATAACTTAATTATATAGTAATAAAAATTATTATTTTATTATATTTAATTTAAAATAAAATATAAGTAACTAACCCGTTTATATATTATTATGTTAACAAATGAAAATAATATATAGGTATATTCCATATATATAATAGTTACAGTTATAACCAAATTAATTAATAAATAAATATCTACTTAAGTCCTAAATCAAATAATATTTGTGACCCAAACTCTAAGTAGAGCTAGAAATAAGCCAAGCTCAAACTTATATAAGTTAAGTAAGTAACTGAGTCGAGTTTGAGCTTGCAATCACATAAGAAAAAAAATACCCGTATACAAACCAAATGAGTATACCACCTCTAAGTTATTTTAAACATCATAATTGTGTTCAAATATAACTTGTGCGGGAATTTTAATGTGTAAAATATTAAAAAATGGAATTTTATAAGGACATTTCAAATCATATTAGTTTTTTATACGGTAAGATATGATTAAAAAACTCTTAAAAAGTAAAATATATGTCAGATCTTTTAAAATAGGGGTTCTGCTATGCATACCATGGATAGATAACATCCAATGACTTATTAAACTGTCATCTAGGCTTGGGTTTATTCCGAAAAAGCCTATGTCTTTCACATAAGACCTAATACATGTCAAGCGACTATTTAATATATCTTCGGACAATTGTCCATGTCTAAATTAACAAACGACTAATATCAAATTAATAAAAAAAAACTAGTGTATACAACAACACCCTTACTCTAACATTTCCCTTTTTATTTTATATAACCCTATACTTTATAACTAGTAAGGTGCATTTTTTATACGACGAGAACACAACACACTGGTATACTTATATAAAATAAAAGTATTTCAAAATCTAGTTATAATTATATTTTTAAACTAGTTTCGCTAGTAATTGTATATTTGGAATTTAGTTACCTTTTTTCATTTAATAATATAATAAAAATAACAATGGCAAAGTTTGTCATTTAGATAAAAGACAACAATAGATAATAAATAAATAAAACCAAATATAAAAATAAACGGGGCGGAATAAAGTAAGAATAAAATAAACGGCCGAGTCTCTACCGTTGTTCATATCTACTTCTTCAGCCATCATCTTCTATAAAACGCTGCCGTTCACTTCCCTCTTCTGCTCCAAACTAATCATCCATCCATGGGGATCCAATTCTTGCATCATCTAGCAATCAAAATCCCCCAAACCATCACCACCACAATCCTCTCCCTCCTAATCTCCGCCCTCTCCCATCTCCGCCTCCTCAAATCACCACCACATCCCCACGATCCCACCTCCTCCTCCTCCGCCGCCGCCAACTATATCCTCATCTTAGACGGCCCCTCCCCCTCCCTCCTCCCCGTCCCCCTCCACGTCATCACCGCCTCCATCAAAACCAAACTCCCGGTCATTCCCTACTCCGATTTCGCCCGCCGTTACGGCGGAGCCCGCCACGCCGTCTGCACCGTCTGCCTGGATTGCGTCGACGGTTGTGATCTGATCAGAGAGGTTGTGAATTGTAAACATGTGTTTCACCGAGAGTGTTTGGATGGGTGGGTGGACGTGGGGCAGATAAATTGCCCTTTGTGTAGATCTATGCTACTTCCGCCGAAGAAATTGGTGTCCTCCGCCGCCGGTGATATTGGTCCGGTTATGTAAAGTTGGGAAATCAGGGAACGGTTACCATTATTGTTGTTGTTTCTACTGCAACTCTTGTTTTGCATTTTTACCTTGTATTTTTCTATCCATGTACATAAGAGTTGGTTATTAGGTTATAATGTTATATATAGTGGCGTGATGACAAAAACTATACGATGCAGATAGTCAAGAAGCCAGTTTTATGATAGTATTAAAGGTATGTAGTGGTTTGCGACCAATGTTTTAAAAACCGGTTTTTAGTTGAACCGGAAAAACCTTTCGGGGATGGTTCGACCGGTCGGACCGGTTAGACCGGCTGGTTGAACCGGTTAAGGGATTTATATATATTTTTTTATAAAAATGCTAATAAACTTGTACACCCCAACAAAAGTAGTTAAAATACAAATATAATCCACTCAAAAATAAGTTTTAAACTTTAAAAAATAATAAAAATTAAAAAAAAATAAAAAAAATTCAAAAAACCGGTTGAAACGGACGGTTGAACCGGAAAAACCGAAAAAAACCGGAAAACCGGCCGGTCTAACCCGGTCCGGTTATTGCCAAAAAACCGGCCTTTAAAAAACCGGCTAGAGGACCGGTCACCGGTCGAACCGGCCGGTTCGAACCAGTTTTTAAAACACTGTTTGCGACAACCTGATTGTTGTATGGATGTGGGTTTTTTTTTAAAAGAAATATGAGCTGTAAGAATTTGAGTCGTTTTGAAGGAAAAAAGGAAGAGAAAACAAGTTGCAACCGGTGTTGGGGTTCAAGGAAGGAGGAAAATGCCCCCTACTCCTAAGACTATTTGCAGTTATAACCCTACTCTTTTGAATGTTTTTTGACTGCGTATCGTTTTAGTCAACGAGAGACTTCATGACTAAAAGTAGTGTAGTCATAACCTTACTCTTTTGAACGTTATTTGACACTTGTCGTCGTAGTCAGCGAGAGACTCCATGACTAAGATGGTATAATCACTAAAGTCCCGTAACGTTACTCTAAGTATTACACAATTATAATTTAAAAACTCACTTAAAATTTAAGTCAATAAAGAAGGAGGGGGAGGTATCATTGTTAAAACGTCATGGAAGTCATTTTCACCTATAGCGTCTCTGGGTAGTATGTAGGGTGCTATGGTGCGTGATTTTTGTTAGTTAACTACCACTACAGATAGCTAATATCTGAGGGTAGTGTTTTCGGATGTTTTGAGTGATCACGAGGGCCTTAAAAGTTCATTACACTCACTCTTGGATATTTTATCGTTATGACTACAAGTCTCATTCGCCTGTTTATACTTTTTTTAATTGGTTTTTTTTAATTAATTTCCTTAATTAAATACAAATAGAATTTTAAAAATAAATTAAAATGCTATAGTCTTTTTTATAAAGAACGGTTTAACAGTAATGTAATATTATACATCGCAAGGTGGGTTTACATGATTCTTTTTGTTTTATTTTATTAACTTTCGATAGGATACTGGGATTAATCTTTCTGCGATTTAACACGCCACACATAATATATTTTTTATCATATCAGATTAAATTTTTGTGGGTTTTGGACTGAAGGTTTATTTCTTTTTCTCTGATGGTGACATCTAGAATTTTTAAGGAGAAATCCATCAATTTGTATTACTTAAAAATTTGAACCTAAAACTAATTTAATTTTAGATCAAATCGTGCTTTTGAAGAGGCATGAATATTATTCATGTTTGGATGATTGATTACCAGTAAGATGGTAATATAAAATATAAATGGATAAGGTTAAAGATCAGATTGCATTCATTGATCACATGGGTTAATTCTTTGTGTTCATCGTTATTTATACCCCACGTCGACTACCTGATAAAGTCATGAAAGTTATATCTTATTAAGATAGCTTTTTTACGAAATCAAATTTGGCTTATTCGAGTTATTCCAATTGAATTAATTGCAGTTTTAATTTTTAAAATTAAATTCGCATTCATATTCCAATTGAATTAATTGCAGTTTTAATTTTTTAAATTAATTTCGCATTCATAATTCGCACAATTCCATTCGAATAAACTTATTCGAATCCGAAACAAATTCGATCATGAGTCAATTTAGATTAAAAAAGTATTAAAAAATAATATCCCAAATTTATCATCAAAATATTTCTAAGTAATATCTAATTTACACATAATACTTGAATGGTATCATGTCAGTAGAACAGGACATGACAACAAATTTTTAATCTAACTAGGTAAGAAAAAACTACATCTTAAATCTTAATTATACTAACATCTGAGAGGTCTCTTCGATAAGAATATGAAATTACCTGAAAAGCCTCTACCAGAACTGAAAAAAGTTACGAATTCACATCCGAGCAAGATCAGTCAATTCACAAATCACATCCAAGCAACTTTAATCTGTAAACCCATAAATAACGGCTATAAAACATACCCGTAGTGAAGGATGCTTTGTAGATCCTGCAATAACACCTGAGAAAATATCAAACTCTAAACAAATCAGATTATAAGTTCATTAAAGAAATATCATGTATTACTCGGGATTCAGAACCATAACATAGCATGAGCAAGCGGCTACGTTAATTGGCCGCTTTTGAATCATCAGATACACAGGATTTATAAACAGGTTATGTTAGTAGTGTTTGGATGTGATTTTATTTTTTGAAGTCAGTTATAAAGTTCAAGTGTTTGTTGAGTTCTAATTATTTATAATATAAAGTTGATAGAACTTGTGTGATAGTTATAAAAGTGTAACAAATTAGGCCTAAAAGTTGTTATTACGTACTCTTAATTTACCATTTAACAATCAATTTTCTAGAAGCTAGTATGATACTGATTAGATTATGATATACTAATTTGTTAATCGGGTTGAAAACACAAATTAAAACATTCCCTTCATATATAAAAGTACAAAACAATATTTTGCACTAAATATGAACTCCATGGAATTCACCAACAAACATGTTCAGACTTTTTTATGTTTTAGAGAAACTATTAGCATGATCATATTATGCATTTTACAGCAGGTTCCCAGTTTTTCTGTCAAATCTGGACTTAGCCAAAATTTTGGTTTTTTTTTTCAACTTGTTTTGGCCTCCACCTCTAACTTTAACCTGCAATCAAACTTAACAACTTCCAAACACTTCTAACTTACATTTTGTTCATCTTAACAAGTTTCCGATTACACAACATTTTGTCAAATTCCGAACCTGTTGACCCGTTAATGAAAAACTACTTAACTACACATCCACTTTCCCTTTAGGACTTATACAACAAATAACTAACATATATACAACAAACAACTAACATGAAGCACGTACATTCGATCCAACAAGATACATGAACTTCTTAACTTGCATTTAATCACATACTTGGATAGAATCTCTATGGTCCTATCCCACATACTTTCATTTTGCCAATTAGTGCGCAATGGTCAAATACCAATTGCCCTGACTTCAGCCGAAGGTGCTTCAAGGGTTCCAAGACCCCATACTTACAACTTCTAGTTTAAAACATATTTTCATCAAATCCAACTAAACCCAAACGGGTCAATATTCATGATAATGTACATACTTCAATCGGATATTACAAATTAACATCTTGATAACCATAAAAATGACACTTGATTCTTTGTTCATAATTAAGATTAAAATTAACTCTAGGCATACTTTGTAACACGATAAATAGTAAATACAACTAATGTTACCTCGAGTCCTCAAATTTGAGTTCCTTGTTGGCTTAAACTCCTTCCTTGACCACCTATAGTTTACTTGCATTTTTAGAACAACCATTCACAATTATGATCATACATGATACTTAGGTAATACACCACACATCAATTTGACCTAAACCACATACTTTCAAGTTCCACATGTCATTTAGGCATTTTCACAAACACTTGGTGTGCATAGAAACATCTAATCTATCACATTCAAGTTGAACATACTAACTTACCCCAACATTGCTTACATACATTCCTAATCACATCACTGGATAAAATTAGCAACCTTAATCGCATTCATATGCATACATGAGATCTAATTAGACAAACTCAACTACACATACCTCATATTAATCGATTTCCATACATGGGGTTTTTACTTTTTACCCAATTTACACTTCTAACTTGAGTTCATCAATTAATCAAGCATGCAACATAAATTCATACACCAATCACACATATATCCCCCTACCATAGCTTTCATTCATCAATTCCGCTTATTAGGTGATTTCAACCTTAACCCACTTAGAGGAAGAGACTTACTTGACAACAAATCATAAAACTGTGATGGAAATCGAATAAAGATGGTGGCTTGCAACTAGGTTTTGAAAATCATCAGTCAAATCCACCAATTCTTGGCCTTGAATTCGAAATCTGCAAGCCCTGGCCCCCTTCCCCCGTTCTTGCGTATTCTGCGATTTCTCCCGGGGAGGAAATCCAGAATTTTCTAGTTTGCATCCCCCCATTTTCGAAATTAGTCCTCCTTCTTTGGCCCTTGATAGATTTCGACCTCTAACTTGCATTTTACACTACACACCCTTTTTCTTTCATACTTAACTCATTAGTTTAAGTTTTTTTTAGTAATTAATGTAACGTTATATATGATAACTATGAGTTAACATATAAAGCGTGTTATACCCAATGACGCAACTTAGAATAAATCATTTTATGTACATGTGGATTTCGGTATGTTACATTGCATTGACAAAGAGAAATAAATGAGATCTAAGAAATGAAAATTCACAACCATTCATATACGAACACGTATGAATGTTGTGAAAAACCACCCAAAATGGGCGGGACCACCAAATAGGATATGTGGTACACAAGCACCAAAATGAACAAAGACATCTAGTATTTGGGGAAGGGGGGGGGGGGGGGGGTACACAACATGTGCACACACTACTATACTTCTTTCAACCTCAACAATGATAACCCTCTATTGGTAGAGGATTATGGAATTCCACTTGATGAATATGTTCAACTGCTAACCCATCTAATGGGGAAGAACAAGGCTAAGGGGAAAGCGAAAGCAGAATCATCTTTTGCCAAAAGCAAAACGGGGCTTATTGAGGAGTTAAACAGGATGCCACACAATATGTGTTGTGATGGTGATTAGGCTCTATTTAGTGACGGGTGTGATGGTATATAATGTTGATTAGGCTGCCACGCAGAATGTGGTGTGACACTGAGTAAAGTGTGTAGTGGATAAGTAATGGCGTGAATAAGGTATAAATATTGGTTCAGTTGTTAAGAAAGAAAAAAATTACAAAACGCCCATACCTTCACCATGCTACCAGCCTACCACCATCACACCACCACCCAAATACCCCTATGGACAGTGTGTTAGGCGTTGTCAGCTATTTCATGTCTCTATGATGATCCACTACACAGTCTTTCAGACAACCTAATAAAATAGCGTCTGATTAGCCTTAACCACCTAGGAGAAACCATTAATACCATGTGATGGTTATATATTTTGTCACATAGTTAAAACTGGACCCTCATTTTCTGCATTTGGCATCTATATTTCAAATTGCACCCCTCTAAGGGTGGACTATAACCCTACCCCCTGAGCCACTTATCAAATTCTTGTTGAAGAAAACAAATAAATAATATATAAGGTTTAGGTGACAAGTATATTTAAAATTGAGAAATTGAGAGGTCATACCGTAACTTTGGTAAAGTAGCTTTAGTAAAAAAAAAACAAATAAAAAGTATTGTAAATTTAGTAAAGTAGCTTTTTATCATGTGCTTCTATATCATCACTCACATCACTAACTACAAACATAAATATATATAATTATTTGTACTTCAAACTTTATTTATTGTCAATAGCCTTTTGATATAACAAATGCACCTTTTCCTTCGAATTGCAACATCCAATAAATCAAGTAGGAATGTAGGATGAAAATGTATTGTGGTCCTTCATCCTCATCGGTTGTAATTACGAACCATAAATTTTATTTTTCAAAATCACCTTCGGGTGGTGTTTCACGTCTCACGCCTACTCTACTTCTTTTTCCTTCCATGCCCCTTCACATTTTCTTCACTTGTGTGATGAACCCACACACCGTACCACGTAAAACTTGAAAGGTGTCAGACGGTTTCAGCCCTCCACGTCATGATAGCAGCCTTTTAACGGAGAGTCTTAAAAAACATTAAGCAAGGGTTTTCTCCCTGCAATGAGATGATTTTAACGCGATACCAAAACTTATACTTCCAAGATCTTTATGAGTGGCTTATAAAAGTTTTAAACTTGATGACGTCTAACTGTCTAAGAAGCAGGGGCGGAACTAGAAAAGTTTTTGAGGGGGTCCATAAATTTTTTACGGAGTCGCTAGTTTTAGATGGTTGGTTACAGACGCGCGTTACGGCACGACATTACGAGTAAAGAAAAATAACCGATTAAAAAAACTTTACATGATTGGATGAAAAATTATGTACCGTAACATTGACAACGATATAATATCAAAAAAAATAATAGTAAATGGCTAAAAATAAGAGAAAATAGAAAGTAATGCGTGAAAAAATAATAATATGACAAAATGTTTTCCTATTAAAAAAAATCTATATTTTTATATATTGTAATATTTCATTATAAAAAGGGTTTAGGATGAATGTATTTAAAAAGAAGGGGTTTATTATGAAAGTAAATAAAAAAAATGTGGAAAATAAAGTATCTCCATTACTATCCTCATTTATAGCATTAAAATTAATAAAGAAAGCTGGAAAAATAAAAAAAAATGATGAGAAGAAGATTTGAACTTGCATCCCTTGAAAGCCCAACAAGGGATCTTACCACTAGGCTACTTGTTTGCTTTGTGTTATTTTCACATACTAAGTATTTATTAACTCCTCTTCACAATTTATTTTTTATAAAAACCGCTCACATAATTTCCACTTTTTGTACGAGGTTGAGGGGGTCCACGGGGACCTCCTGGGCCTACATTAGGTCCGCCCCTGCTAAGAAGAATTTGATTATGCATGTGTAATATACTTTCTATACATACTTGAGTGAATTTCCTAAAAACTATGTTTAGAACACCAAGATAATTTAGTTTTCATATGAAGACATCATTGCCAGCCATTGTACTCATCGTTTCGTGATATACTTAAACATACGTGTACGTATTAAACCAAAACAATATTAAGTATTAAGTTATTTGCAGACGTACTTTACTACACAAGACAAGTTAATTAGTTCTACTTGTGAGGACCACCACATGCCTAATTGTGACATAAAATTATGTTGCACAAATTATGACATTAAGTTGTGATCATGTTTCAATCTATTTGTTCGTCTGGTCCGTAATTAAGGACTATATATATAAAGACGTATGAATCGATCATAGGAATATGAAATATCAACCTAATTTATATGTTTGTTTAGAGACGAATGGATGAAAAGTAAAAGAAAATGAAACGTGTTATTAAGGAATGAGTTAGTTTAAATCGTTAACAAAAGTTGTAATGTTTTAAACATTACCAAAATTACATTAGTTATTGAATTTATGTATTAGTAAAATGTCATTCATTCCAAGGTTAAGGGTGAGGTTCATTGTAGACAATTTCACATGTGAAAATACTGTATTTTATATTGTTTTTCATATGTGAAATTTTCTGAACAATGAGAAAAAGAAAAAAAGGAAAAAGAAAATTAATCAAAACCATTAGATCAAGAGATTTAATAGTGAAAAAATGTGTCTACATGTCTACACTTATAAATGTGTCTACAATAAACTTTTCATTATACCAACGTTAATTAGGGTGTTATATACCGAGTATTAATTTAAAACAAAACACATTATACAACTACAAAAGTTTTGTAAAAGTTGTTTGTGGTGTTGCTTTATGTTCTTTTCCTTTGAATGATCATGAAAGAGACAATTCGATCTTCCTATGTTGTCTTGCTCACACAACTTGTTGCTTTACTATATATGCATGTGTAGATAGCATCACGCATGTAGCCATGTAAATATGTAATTTCTTACCTTTCTACACCCATTCATTTCACCTAAATAATAATCATGCTACATAACCGTTATTTGAACTTTTAAGAGAACAAGTTGATGGTAAAATGGTGACTTTTAATAAAAAGATAACGAGGCTAACAAATCTTGCAAAGTGTAGGTTTAATGATTTTATACGTTTAAAAAGGAAAAAACATAACTATTAACTAGTATATGACTACCACATACACTCATGTCTTTACTCGTTCCTCATATTTCTTAAAAAATTATTTTATGAGAAAAGAAGTTATAACAAACAATTTGCTTTTAATTAAAACCTTATTCAGGTTCAAAATGCATATAAGTAATAAGATGTGACAAGAAGCTTGTACCCACACATTGCAAAACAACGGATTGATTTTCATTCGAATAGAAACAACGGCAAAGGGTGTTGAAAACATCACACTTTCTCTTAAGTCCTAAAGCTATGTTAGTCAACGACATATGGCTTCGGCATAACAACGTTAACATGATCATTAGGGTTCACATTGCCGAAACCAATCAAAAGGTGCCTCCGCAAATTGCAATAGGCTTGAACGACCTAGGATTATTTTTATTGGGTATAGATCATCTCTCTAATTTTGATTCATTATTAGAATATATTAAGTTATTAACTATTATATATTTAATTATGTGGCTCTTGATTATCGGTGCAAATGGATTATAAGAATGTAATTTTCTTCATGTCAACATTAAGTTAACATACAATACAACGTACATGGTACATTGTATGTTGTTCTTATTAGATTATTTACCAATTTTGTCTTTCTAGTGCATTATTCGCCGGAGAGAATGATTAGTGTTAATATTATATATTCCAAAATTGATTTGATAAATATTGAATATCAAACAAAACTAATAATTGGATGACTATCATAATAGAAAAGGCTCCTTTAATATTTCAAATTTTAATTTATATATTCCTTCCTCAAATCATGTTATGAAAAGAAGAGATGAGTGGTGATTCCTAGAAATGTCTCAAAAAATGAACGCTTTGTGTCCTACGTTTGTAAGCTAGTGTGGTCATACATCATTGGGATTAAGTAAAATAATATATCTATATAATACATTATATAATATATATGGACCTCCTATCCGTACACCATATGGTCTAAACTTATATTTCTATACGGGGTGTATAGGACTATAAGGTATAGTGACCCCGTATAGGTTACAGATCAGTACGAAGTTGTCCTCATGGAGGTGTTATATGGGGGCGTATACCTTATACGGGGTGCTATACGGGGGTGTATAGCTTCAAAGAAAACATAATTTTCTAAAATTTAGGAAACGATATTTTTGTCTATATCCCTATACCGGACGTATAGACTTATACGTCCCGTATATAATAGCAAGCGGTATACCCCCCGTTATTGGGGCGTTAACTCGATATGGGGCGTTATACACCGCCCCTCAGGGGCGTTATAGGGGCGTGATGCCCTTCCCCGTTAAGATAACCACGGGCGTGATGCCCTTCCCCCTCAACATAATAACATCACACCACATAACATGGGTATACCCCTCCCATGTTATCAAGTCATGTTATCCAGTCAGCGCCTACGTGGCGGGATAACATGCTTTGATAACATGGGGTATACCCCATGCTATAAGTGTAAATTTAGAATTTTGAGGTGTATGGATATAATCAGCTTATATGATATTTATATATTTTGGATGTTTTGAGATTGTGTCTAAAAATAATTTATTAACTTTTTTTTCAAAATTCAATAACTTCTTTTAATTGTCAAAAAGCTATTTCAAATGTCATAAAAATCCCGAATTTTTAAAGTGCCTTTGAATTTTTTATTGTACAATTACCATAATATTTTTATTTGACCTTATATTCACCCAACCTTATATTTAAGTAACTTCCTTTTGGTCATTTTATATATAAAAGTTAAAAAATACATTTTTTTAAGAACAACTTATTTACTTATTGACTTTTGTTATCACAAAAAATAAATCAAACATTTTTCTAGAAAACTACTTTTGAAAATTTAGTAAGTAAATAAGTATTTTTGCTTAAAAACTACTTCTCATTTTAAAAAAAGCAATCCCAAAAACATTAGAACAACAAATGACATCCGGGATTATCTGACAAATGAATCACTTTTTTTGTCTAAATATCAAAGCGTGAAGACCTCATTCATCCACCTCTTAAAAAGAAACCTACAATATTTAAAATTCTCTACTTCATTCAACTCCAAATAAATTATCTTAAACGAGACTTGAACTCACGAACTTTTTCGTATAAAATGTTAAACCTCTTAAGTATTTAAAATAACAATATAATCACCTTTTTCAAAATTAAAGATGTTGAGCCAAACATGTTACCCACTATCATATAGGGATCCATTCGGGAATAAGAAAGAATTATTGCCTTAACATCGATATCTGAGGTGTCCAACAGTAAATCTAATTAGCGTTTAATCAGCCGCATTTGTCCGTTGATATCTGTCTTCACCCCTTTTCAAACTCCTTCCGTCTTCACATCACCCCTTCAATCTCTCTACTTTTCTTGATCTCTCTCCCATGGAGTCTCTGTAACAAACACTCCAATCAACAAACCACTGATAAGAAAAAGAAAGTACCCACCTTTTTCTTTAATTTTCCTTTTCTTGTTAATTTTATCTATTGTCACAGAGAAGAAGAAGAAGAGCTGTATCTTCTTTTCCCCACTTTTGAGATGGGTTTGATGTATGGGACAAAACAGACCCACAACCACAAACTTGGGTCCGGGTACGGGTTCGGGTCTGGCTCAGGCGTCTCCGCCAGATGGGTCACCTTCTTCTGCATTGCAAGTTTTAGTTTGGGGGTCATCTTCATTAACAGGTATAATAATCTTGTACTATGCTCAATTGCAGATTTGTGATTCTTGGTTTCTTACAATCTTGTGTTCTTTTACTGTTTGTTTGTTGATTTTCATATTTTGAATTTTGGAGGAATGTTGGTATATCTTGGTTTTGTGTTCAAGATGGGGAATCTTTATATTGATAGAATAGTTCATCTGATTTATTGGTTTGAGGTCATCATCTGTCCATCTTCTTGGGGTAAATTGTAGGTATGTGATTTGGTGTAAAGTTAACTACTTTACTCAGATTTGGGCCTTTGGGGTCTACCCAGTTAGTCTGTTCAGATGGTGAATTACACAATGCAGCTTGCAAGTCTAATTGTCTGGATAGTTGCATTTTTCTGGTTCAGAATGTTAATGTATTTTGGTGCGGCTTTTGAGCCGATGATTGATTGCGTGTCTTCATTTGGTCACACTCAGATCTTAGTGCCTTACTTTTGATGTTCTTCAAGGATGAACACACAACTACACTAGTCATTAGTTAAGTTTGGATGTTAAGTTAGGGTTTGGTTATTTATATGGGTCAATGTTTTGGAACTAACAGACACATTAACCTTAAAAGCAATGCACAACTTGTTAACATAATTCATTGTAGTCACACTTAGTCTATGGGGACACACCCAAATAACAAACCATACTGGATATTCATATATAAAAATATGTGTCATTTCGTTCTTTTCAATCCTCATTTTATCATTTATTTGATCACTCTAGGTTTGGCATAAGTCCAGTTCCTTTAGAAACGGACGACATTGCTTCACCTTTGGAGAAACAAAAAGAACTACTTAAGCCTGCTATCAACTGTGAGAAGAAGGCAAGTAATCGATATTACTTTCTATAGATGTATTTAGCATCATTCACACCTCTAAATCTTGTATCTTGTTACAGGGTGATGCCTCTGTTGAAGCTGGAGATATTTTCTCTCAAGTTTCACGCACACATGATGTCATCATGTAACCTTTCTACTTGCATCCAAATTTATAATATTCAAAACTACTCGTTTTCTAAAGGTCGTTTCTTTTACTCATTGATACGTAAACTTTCAGGAATCTAGACAAGACAATATCATCACTGGAAACAAAGCTTGCTTCTGCTAGATCAACTAAGAAACCTGTATCCGAGGCCTCAAATGAGCGCCAAAAGTTTTTCTTTGTTATGGGAATCATGACTGCATTTAGCAGCCAAAAAAGAAGAGATTCCATTAGACAAACATGGATGCCTCAAGGTTTTGTGTCATTTCTTATGTTGTGTATATAACTAACTATATATGCATTATATACAACTTTTCATGTTGTATATACATTTTATTCATTCAGGCAAGGATCTACTAAGGTTAGAGAAAGAAAAGGGGATTATAATACGATTTGTCATAGGACACAGGTGGGCTAAATTTAATCCTAAAATTATATAAAAGTTCTAAACTTTTTGCTCCTTTTTTTCCTAATGTCAAACTATCTTCAGTGCAACACAAGGGGGGCTTTTGGATCGTGCCATTGATGTTGAAGATGAAGAGCATAAAGATTTTCTAAGACTGGTATGTTGTTACATATTTGGTAATCATGATAAAATATATTAATGCACAAGAAAATATTTATTTTTATGTACGACTTCATAACTTTCTGCAACTGCAGAACCATGTAGAGGGATATCACGAGTTGTCTTCTAAAACTCAAATATATTTCTCAACAGTTGCTGCAAAGTGGGATGCTGATTTCTACATTAAAGTAGATGATGATGTTCACATCAATCTTGGTTAGCTACTGATATAATATAGCATGATAAAGATTACAAAACATTAAATAAAGTGAATATATCAGAAAAATTCATTTAATTCCTTAACAATTTTGTGCAGGCATGATTGGCTCTACCTTGCTCCGTCATCGCTCAAAGCCACGTGTTTATATTGGTTGTATGAAATCGGGACCTGTTCTTGCACAAAAGTAAGATTCTATAATTATTTTCTTTCTTTTTTTCTAACGTTTTATATATTATATTCTCTTACAATCCAAATTGAATGTAGAGGGGTGAAGTATCATGAACCTGAATACTGGAAATTTGGAGAAGATGGAAATAAATATTTCAGGCATGCAACTGGTCAAACATATGCTATATCTAAAGATCTGGCCACTTATATTTCAATTAACCGGTTAGCATTTCTTGTCAAGTTGGTCATACTTTTTCTTACTTTTATTCTGGTTATTTATGTAAATACTGTAATCTTTGTTATTAGTCACATGCTTCACAAGTATGCAAACGAAGATGTTTCATTAGGCTCGTGGTTTATTGGTCTTGATGTTGAACATATTGATGATCGAAGCCTCTGCTGCCAAACACCCCCTGGTAAGATTCATCCCCACCATGTTTATCGCTTTTTGGTATCTTTTAAATACTTAAAAAAATGATTAAGAGTTAATTTTGTTAATTTTTGACCAAATAGATTGCGAGTGGAAAACCCAAGCTGGGAACTTGTGTGCAGCTTCTTTCGATTGGAGTTGCAGCGGCATATGCAAATCAGTGGAAAGAATGAAGGAAGTGCACAAGCTGTGTGGGGAGGGTGAAGATGCCATCTGGCACACCAGTTTCTAACGAAATAACTGTATGACCAAAACGACATGATCACCAACAGCCCGATTTTGGGAAATTGATCGCGGGTTGTTTGTAAATCATCAAAAGTGATGATCTTGCACATAAATGGTAGTTCATCATAAGCTTGTAAATCTAGTTATTGGGTGGAAATGCATTTATCTTTCTAATTTCTTCATATGAAAATGGGGTCACTTTCTTGCTTTGAAAAGATTGATTAAATTACCTTTTTTGCAAGTTCTTGAAAACTATGATCACATGGCTGAAAGTTACAAACGTCCATTCGATGATATCTCCACTTCAATAACAATCAAGATTCTCTGTCTTTCTTATGATTTTTGGATTCTTTGAATTTGAGTTCGAGAAATGTGCCTAACGTTTCACAAATAAGAAAAAGGGCCCGGTGAAAGATGTGGTTCTGTAGCTAACTGGCCCATGTAGCTAGTTTTCTGCAGGCTAATAGACCAATGCAACAATCTCAACCATGAAAGTTAAGACTTTGTTTCTTTGTTAAAAAAAAAACAAAAAACGTTTATCATGAGATAATCAATTAAAACCGTCAAAGAATATAATGATTTCATGGTAAAAAAGGTAAAATATTTGTAAATAGATTTGTTACCCGCGCTTTTTCGTGGGAAAATGTTGGCAAACAAAACCATCGAATTATATAATGGTACATAAATAAAAAAACGTGTAACGAGTGTAACGAGTAAAACGTTTCAGACTAAAAACTATGTTATACTATTGTATCTAAGAAAATCTATCTGTATCTGTTACAACACTAAAAAAACACCGACTCCTTTACGAAGCTCAAATGACTCATTCGCAAATACAAAATACTACGTTACAACATTAAAATTAGAAATCAAACGCTCAAAATGTTGAGCTTATGACGTAAAAGTTATATTACACGACTGTATCCATTACACAACAAATTTAACGGAATAAGACTAAAAAAAATGCTTATTTCACTAACTACTATAGCGTAGGGAGAAAAAGAAAATAAATGGTAAAACCCTTGAATGGCAAAATGATAAATACCATCGAATAATAAAATGGTAAATAACTATAACTTTATCAAATTATATTGAGGTCAAAGTTAATTGTAAATAACTCAAAGTTTTTATTATGTGTAAAATTTTCATTACAATAAATATATCATTGATATTGAGGTCACTGATTATTCTGCATTTTTCCTACTTTCTTATTTAACCTTTTAACTGATATTTAAAATATGGGTTATTGGATTTAAATAATTCCAACTATTAGTAATTGGCCGATAATAATCCCAACTCAGGAAATGTTTTCTAGCGAGCCAAACTTTCACCTTATTTTCTTCTAGCAGTCTCAAACTAACAGAATGTTAACGGTGTTAACTTTTGATGCTTTGCGAAAATTAATAAAAGATGAGGGATCACATAAGAAAATTTAATAAAAACATTTAATACAATTACTAAATTATTATTATTATATTATATATATATATATATATATATATATATATAATATACACACAGATATATATATACAGTTTATACAAACATCACCACCATCATCTTCCTTGACAATTCACCACCGGCACCACCACCGTTCCGACACCACCACCGGCTCCGACACCACCACCGGCTCCGACACCACCACCGACTCCGACACCACCACCGACTCCGACACCATCACCACCACAGCTCCGGCACCACCACCGGCTCCGACACCATCACCACCACAGCTCCGGCACCACCACCACAACCCATCGACATCACCACTAACAGCTCATCGAATATTTCGACATCTCCATCTCTCCGAATGGTGTCGTTTCAAGCATTTCCGATGAGGCTCCGGCGTGATGTTGAAAGCCGATGCCAGATCCGGCGATATCAGACACTTTCACGCGTGACCTGCAACTCTGGCGACCTGCAACTCGGCACCACCACCAATTGATTGAACAGATCTGAGAATAGCGACTGGAACGAGATGGCGATGGGAACTCACGATGGTGACGGAGACATGATGCTTAGATCTGAGGTTGGTGGTGGTTGCTGTAGTGAGGTTGGTGGTGGTCGGCGGTGGAGGTCACCGGTGAAGTATTAGTCGGGGATGACGAAGTGCAGGTGGGTGGGTAAGATTTTTAAATGTTTTTATTCAATTTTCTTATATGGTCCCTCATCTTTTATTAATTTTCACAAATGCTCCTTATTTCGCCACCTCATCATGCCACGTCATCAAAAGTTAACACTGTTAACATTCTGTTAGTTTGGGACTGCTAGAAGAAAATAGGGTGAAAGTTTGGCTCGTTAGAAAACATTTCCTAAGTTGGGATTATTATCGGCCAATTACTGATAGTTGGGATTATTTAAATCCAATAACCCTTAAAATATTGATGATTACTAATTTTAAATGTATTGCTGCATATATTATTTTCCACAAATGTAGTAACATTCAGACTCTAATATATGTTCATTTTGTTTAATGTTTGACAAACATTTCTAATATTAGAATTTCATGTACAACTTGTATAATTTTTACATCTTGATTCATACAATCAGACTGAAAATATTTCATAGGTACAATCAATTCTTTTTTATCATCCGGATAAAACAAATAATGTCTCAAGAATAAATATGTAAATTTTGTTATGACTTATAAATCGTGTATCAGACATGACCAAAGAGTCTTTTTATACTAGGGAACCAACACAATATATTAACCGTTGCAACAGTTTGTGAAGGGATGTCAATTGGTGGTTATAAGGGGAGGAGGTATGGTGGTGGCATGGCTTCTTGAAGCCATGTTCACCAACCAATTAAAATCGGCCAAGTCAAATGTTGAGTTTTTGAAGCCATGTGGAGCCACACCACATGGTATGGTGGTGGTGTGGCTTCACCAAGCCCATCCGTTTTTTTTTTTTAAATTTAAACCACTTTTAATAAAATAAAAAATAAAAGTAAACAATATTAATTAAAATAAATACACTAGCAACCTTAAACAACATTCATTAAGACATAGGCTAAAGTACTGCATCGCGTTCTGGTACGAACCATCGGAGCTACTTGACGATGTCGGAATCTCGGGTGGTGGAAAAAAGTCTTCTTCATCGTAAAGACTCATTTTTTGTAGAGTGAAAGAAATGAAGAAAATGTTTGTAGAGAAAAAGATGTGTGTTTTTAAAAAAAGTGAATGAGTATTTATAGTGTGTGTGTGTTAAATGTTAAAGAAAAAAAAAAAAAAAGGTTCATAGCCGTTGGCTAGCCGTTGGCTACCAACGGTCCGATTCCAACGGTCACAAGGAGGCCGGCTTCGAGAGGCTTGTGCGAGCCGTGGGAAACCGCCGAACATACAAACCGGGACACACGGTATCGTGAGCCGGTGGAAGCCACCCGGCTCCCTTTGGAACCGGGTGCCGGCTTGAGGACGATACCGCCTCCCCTAACAGTCAATCGTTAGTAGTTACGTCATAAGTTATATACGTGCATCTAATTAAGCCATAAGTAACAACTACCAAGGTTACCATCAAAGTACAATTTCCTATCCACCTAGTAATTGTTGCTACAGAACAAAATTATTGATTACAAAATTACTACCAATAACCATATTTGCTACTAGCGTAGGAAATTAACCACCTAGGTCTTAAGTTTCTACAAATTAATGAAAAAGTTGCTCACTGAACCCGACTAGAGGTTGTCGTCTTAAAATTCCAAAAGCTAGCATAGGTTTTTAAATATGCATTTTTTTTTTAATGGCAATTAGTTGACTCGTGAGGTCAACGAGATGTTGAACTGCGCGACAGACACTTAAATTCACCAGTTCTGAAGGAAAACCGTCCACTATGGTAGAACTCCCTAGAGTCGAGATCGAACTTGAGACCTCTTTACCACCCCAAGTCCTATTCTTTGTGCTCTATATCATTCGGATGAAACTCAAATGGTAAATATGAATTAGTTAAAACATGGTAATTGTATGAGACCAAAAAATTATATTTAGTCCAAGGGAAGGATGATAAAATAGTTAAATAACGGCCGATAGCGTTTCACATGCAGTCACCCTTCCTCCGACCATCCCAGTCAACTAACTTCCGATTTATACCACCGGCCATCCATCTTTTCTAAATCTCACTTTTCTTCTTAAAACACTTTTTTGACCAAATAGACATATGTTGTAGTGGTATGTTAGACGTTGAATAAGAATTAGTTTTTTTATATGGTAGATTGGTAGCGGCTCAAAATGTATCGGTGACAGAAAATAGCCATTCAAAAAGAAAATATTAAACACTTTTTTCATTGTTTTTCATTTTTTTTCTAACAGCAACCGATTATGTATTGAATATACCTATATTCTCATTACAAATATATAAAACCAGACATAAAGTGAAATTAACCTATATAATAACATTGTCACGTGACATGTCATGTTTTTTTTTTATTGTTTTTTAATTAATTTATAAATTATTTTTTTCTAAGTTCCTCTACTTGTTATGTTTAATTCTTTTTTTCTAATTTATCAAAATTTTGTACTCGAAAACCTTTTATATACTTTATTATAATTTCATCAAATCAATAATTTAATTATCTGTATATTATTTTTGTTTAATTATTATGAAGAGTTATATTGATGTTGATTTATATTGAGGCATGTATATCTAATATCTTCACCCTCAAAACACATGTCACATCCTGATAGCTTTTTAGATTTCTCATGTTAAAATGACTTTATAGTAATCTAAGCCGTTGACGTACCATTCCAACGTTGAGCTGAGATCATTTGCATGAAAAATTCATGTTTTTGCGTGATAATTACATCACTTTCTTCATATTTGATAAGGCTATCCGTAGTGGATGGAGCCCCTTGTGGGCGTTATGCGCCATGTGGCGTCCACGTCATCAAGAGGGGCTCCATGGAAAAAGTGGTGTAGTGGTAACCCCCCATAACGCCCCTCTAATTATTACCTAATTATTATTTAAAAACCCCCACTTAATAAAATCTCTCCAATTAAAAAAAAGAAAAAATCAAACAAACCAATCAACAAGAAATGGGGGAGCGCCATGTACATCACGCCCCTCCCGGTTTCACTTAACATGGCGCCCCTAGGGGGTGGTTCTGGGCGCTATATGAGGCGCTATGGGCTCCATGGCGCCCCCATGGAGCCCCATTACGGATAGCCTAATGAAAGTATTCCTATTGCGTAACAATTGCACGGTTTTTATAAAAAATATGTTTTTCATAGGACTAATTTTATGAAAAGGAAGTTTGTAAAATCCTTCTATAAAAGAAAGATAAGTTGATTAGAAATAGTATCATTTTGGCCACGTGACATCACATCATTTGTTAATTTGCATGGTGGCACTATATTGCCCATGGCATGAATTCAATTTTTTTTATTGCTTATTCAATTGTAACAAATTTAATATATGATTTGCTGGTCTAATAGGTATACTATCTGAGTTTGACAAAAGAGTTGGTGGTGTGATATGTTCAATTTATAACATACATTTCATTATTTTTTATTTTCAATGTCAACGAATTTAGCATGGGAATTTGTAGTATAATTTGTACAGTCGTGTAACATTAGTTTTTTCGTTGTAGGCTTGGTATTTTAAGAGTATAGGTCGTTATACCGTTTTTTTCTTTATTTTTATGTTCTTTACGTAACATTATAGCAATCCAACTGTTTTATGTGTTCAAGTCGATACGCAGGTTGTAAAATTTAGGCCACTAATATATTGTGGGAATATGTGGAAGTGTGTTGCATAAAGGACATTGAAGTTGATTTTTTGTTCGTTTGAAATGCATGTCTGTAACACCCCAAATTTCACAGGTACATGATATATACGTGTCTATATTATCAATATGTAAGTTTGATTGATAAATATGGTAAACTATGCCTTAGATAAATTGCATGTGTTAGAAATACGTGTTTAATGGCCAAAATGATGAAATTTGTATAAACGGATGAGTTAAACGGTAAAGAAAGTGAAAGATGAGATAAATATATGTTTATACAAATAACATGATGATATATGTGTGAATTGATAGATATATACATGTGAATACGTGTGTTAGTAGCTAATGGAAAAGTAGAAGGGTTAAAAGTGTAATTTATATAAAGATATCAACGTATAAGGATATTATACGTATCTATAACTATTATATACATGTTAAGGCTTAGAATATAGTAAAAATATATCCTAATGTGACCCATAACATGAATTGATAAGTATTGGAAAGTTTGAGGGGCTAGAATGTAAAATATCAAAAGATATATATATATATATACAAATATATATACGTATGTATATGTATATCATCGAGGGTGTCCCGAGCCTTAGAAACTTTATTAAACATGTTTTATAATAGTTCGGTGCATAAAATAACAGTTTGGTAGAAGTTAGGCGGCTGAAATGCAAATAAAAAGTACAGGGACTAAAACTGTCATTTAGCCATAGATGCCAGGCGTATCGCGAAGACCATGGACATGGTTGGCGCGATACGCGAGCCATATAGCTGTGCAGAAAACGTGTTTAATCAAGAAACAAGCCACGTTTTCGACTTTTAGAGCTCTCCACGTGTCGTTTTCAAGAGCTTAGTCACTAGGGAACGTGTCAAGACATCAGGGCGCAGGTCATGGCTATATATAGAGGTCGAATTCATCAGATTTGAGCACCAATTCATGAATTTTTCATCCAAAAACTCTCTAAAAACCCTAGAAAACGCAGAACCTTGATCGATCGAATTCTCTCAAACGGTGAAGAGTTAGGATCCGAATTTCTGCAGTCAAGCATTATTAGGTAAGGTCTAAAATAACCTCTTTCAGTTTTGTCTAAATCAATCTCTAAGTATGACTTTTAAAACTATGCTCAAATTAGGGTTCTTGAGCTTGTTTGGGTAAAATTGGATGATCGGATGGGAATTAAGCTCTGAATTTTGGTAGGTAATCCTAATTTGATGTGTTTTAAGAAAGCCCTAAGTTTATTTCAGAATTGGTGAAGGTTTGGTATGAGTATTGGAAACGGGTCAAGATTAGGGTTTTCACGACATTGTTTTGCCCAAATCGAGTAAACGGTTTTGAATTAAGCTTTGCCGCTTTAAGGGATATTATAAAATGTCATAATGGATGATACCCTATGATGGTTCTGTATAAAAATGAGTTTTGCTATGGAAACGAGAAAAATGGGAAATTAGGGTTTCGGAATATGGATATTTAATATAAAATAATCCGGAAGGTATGGGGACTTGAAATTTGGTATGGTAACATGTTTACATATATATTAAATATATATGAGTTCAAATTTTGGTAATTTATAATTAAATTACTCGGTGCAACGATTGTAGTAATTCCGCCTCATGGTCGTCAATGACGCCTACACGGCCGGTAACGATCGTCACCAAATTCCAAACCCCGTGACTATTCCTCATAGTAATTCCGCCAAATGATCGGTCATGAGGAAACACGAGCGGTAAACGTTAAGGAGCAAAGAATTGATAAAGATATAACAAAATATGTAAAAGGGGCAAAATGGTCATTTTGACTATTAAGGGTATTAACCAATAAAAAGTTGGGTTTTGGATAATGAGGTAATTCTTAAATGAGAATTGTAACCTTTAGGATGTCTTGATAGGGACATTACGTTAAAGGAATTAAGAAACTGATTCACGAGAACTTAACCCCAGAATAATAGCTTTGCAAAGCTAAGGTGAGTTCTATGAGCCCTCTTTTAAATTGTTTAAATGCTTTAAACCATTTTGGGCTGATATACATAACGTTCTGTGAAAATACTTTCAATTGTTATAATTGCATGTTATATGTATTGATTGTATGGTGATGATTAGAGGAAAGATAGATTGCCATTTCGGTGTTTCTAGTAGAATAGATTAAGGTTGGTAATCGAGAAAAGATTGGTGGGTAAGGGGCTTCTGAAACAAGAAGTTAAATAGTGTTGTCCCAATGGTGTCAAAACCAAGCGGCGTCAAAGCCAGAAAGCGTCAAAGCTAAAGTGGCGTCAAAGCCAGATAGCGTCAAAGCTATATAGTGTCAAAACTAAAGGGACCATTGCTACACGATGTGTTCGTAAAGCAAGTAGAAACACTATTTCCCTAAAATAAAATTTAATATGAGACAAGGATGACAAAGCAACAGAAGGTTAGTTTATTCACAAGGTTAGAATATGTGAATATATGTGCTATATGCTTTGTGTTTAATTGCAGAAATGTGTTTGACAAACCTAAGTGCCTTCGAAAGGTAAAGTTTTCCCAAAACGTAGAACTCACCAGCGTAAGCTGACTTGTTAAGTTATGTATGTCAGATGAGGCTGGACCTTCGGATCGAAAAGGGAAGGCTGAGATGTGAGCAGGAACTAGGTGGCATATACTATCAAGACAATGTCAAGCTATCAAGAGAAGACATTTTTGAAAAACTGGCGTGAAGATGTTTATTTCACTTTTGTATTTGTCTCTCTTACTATGTAATACTTGGCATATGAATAAAGTTTTTATTTCCGCTGCGTTAGTTATCTCTGTTGTACCTTGTGTTCATGAGTAAATCCGATGCGTGACCGCGCCTAGGGCCAAGTCTAGGAGTGGGCGTCACAAGTTGGTATCAGAGCCTTGGTTTAAGAGATTTAGATACTATTGCAGTGTCTAGACTTAAACTAGGACTCTGGGGAAGCCAAGTAAGATGAGACAAATGCCAGTATTGATAGTTATGCCCGTAGGTAGAACGTGCATTAGGAATATAATGGACAGGGACTTAGGATGTATGAGTATGGAAAATACCCAATTGCAATTAGCTACTGCAATTTGGTATTAACTATATAAGTATACCCTAAGTACTGGTGATTATATGGCCAAGTGCGAGATATTTTGATGTTAGGATGTGGACACAAAGGATGCATGTGAATAGATGTAGATAAGTTTTGAAGACATTATATATAAATAAACGTATTGACGTCTGCGCTTATCTGTTTATCATGTATTCAAAACTTGGAAACCCTACGTCACATAAATCCTAAAATGTCACTCATCTTAATGTAGGAAATGGCTAGAGGAAGTCGTGGAAATGACAACGACGGTAGAATAGTTAGGAGAATCACGCGAGCAAATCCCGAGCCCGAAGCTAACGTCGAAGCTAATACGTTCACTAGCGAACAAGTAGCGGCTATTATCGCGCAAGCAATAGCCCAAGTCCAAAGAGGCGTTGGTGGAATTAACGGGACGGGAGGTGGAGGAGATAACAATGGGAATAGGAATGACCCAGAGGATATGGAGGAAGGACAAGGAGGTAGAGGATGTTCTTTCAAGACATTCAGTGGTTGTAAACCCCCTTTGTATGATGGCAAGAAGGACGCAATAGCTACCTTCGAATGGATTCATGAGATGGAAGCAGTTATTGAGATCAGTGAGTGCAGAGAAGATCAAGCAGTGAAGTACGCTGCTCACTCGTTTGTATCTGAAGCATTGCACTGGTGGGGAATGGTTAAGCAGACTGAAGGGAGTGCAGCTATCGCTGCAATGAAGTAGGACGACTTGAAAAAGTTAATCCTTGAAGATTTCTGCCCAAGGGGAGAGCTGGATCAGTTGGAGAAGGACTTCTTGATGCTCGAAGCTGGAAACATGACGCATCGAGAATATACGTCCAAGTTCAATGCTATGGCAAGATTGTTGCCTGCGTTAGTCACTCCTGAAGCTCAAAGGGTGAAACGATACGTTCAAGGCCTTCCTGGCCGAGTTAGGGAATTCATTAAGGCTATTGAGCCTAGAACGTTCAAGGCAACGGTGAATCTAAGCTCAAATCTCTATAGTGAGATGTTCGGAGCAGGAGGTAGACCAGAGGAGTCTAAGAGAAAGTGGATGGAGACGGCTGAAGGTTCAAAAAAGAATGACTGGGGTCACCGCAAAAAGCAAAAGAATGGATCAAAGGGCAGCAAGCCCTTGTGTAACAAGTGTAATAAGAATCACTATGGAGAGTGTAGGTCAATGACGACTGGCTGCTATAAGTGCGGGAAGGAAGGTCACTTTGCCAATCGTTGTACTGATCCAAGGAAGTGTTTTGAGTGTGGAAGCCCCGATCATATCAGGACAAACTGCCCCAAGTTGGTTAAGAATTCAGAACCACCAAAGGCGAAAGAGGCTCCAAAGGCAAAGGGTAGAGCTTATACCCTGACTACCACCGAAGCCAAGATAACACCCGATGTAGTTTCAGGTACGTTTCTCGTTAATAATGTGCCTGCTTCTGTGTTATTTGACTCTGGTGCTAGTAGGAGTTTTGTTTCGCATGAATTCTGTGAGTTAATTGATAGACCAACTGTTAAGGCTAATAGACCATTCGAGGTCGAGATTGCCTCAGGGAAAAGTATTAGGATTACTGAGGTAGTAGATAACTGCTTAATAGAGTTAGAAGGGTATAAACTACCTATTAAGTTGTTTCCTATGGCGCTAGGAGGTTTTGATGTTGTGTTAGGAATGGATTGGCTTGCAGAGAACGATGCACAAATTATCTGTAACCAAAAGAAGGTTCAACTTCGAACGCCAACTGGGCAAATCATATCCATTTATGGGGATCGTGATAGCTCAGCAGTAGAGATCATTTCAATGATCAAGGCACGGAAGTTCATAAGACGAGGATGCAAGGCGTACCTTGCTTATGCCATCGATTCGAGGGTAAAGACTAAGGAGCTAAAAGATATGCCGGTAGTATGTCAATTTCCAGACGTGTTTCCAGAAGAACTACCCGGCATTCCTCCCGATCGAGAGATAAAGTTTAGGATCGACTTAGTGCCAGGAGCCCAACCCGTAGCAAAGTCACCTTATAGGTTAGCTCCATCAGAGATGAAAGAGTTGATGTCACAATTAGAAGACTTGCTTGACAAGGGGTTTATAAGGCCAAGCATCTCACCTTGGGGTGCTCCAGTTCTTTTTGTCAAAAAGAAGGATGGAAGCATGAGAATGTGCATCGACTATAGAGATCTAAATAAGCTAACCATTAAGAATAAATATCCTTTACCTAGGATCGACGATTTATTCGACCAACTACAAGGAGCGAGTTGGTTCTCTAAGATAGATCTGAGGTCAGGGTATCATCAGCTTAAGATTAGGGATGAAGATATCGAGAAGACAGCTTTTCGCACGCGTTATGGTCATTATGAATTTCTAGTAATGTCATTTGGGTTGACCAATGCCCCTGCAGCTTTCATGGATCTCATGAATAGAGTGTGTCGACCTATGTTGGACCGATTCGTAATTGTGTTCATAGATGACATTTTAATTTATTCCAGGAATGAGCAGGATCACGCGATGCATTTAAAGGAGGTTCTAGAGACCTTAAGGAAGGAAAAGCTATATGCCAAGTTTTCAAAATGTGCGTTTTGGCTTAAGGAAGTCCAGTTCCTTGGTCATGTGATAAACGCAGATGGCATCCTTGTAGATCCAGCAAAGATTGAGACGATAATGAGTTGGAAGCCACCTAAGACGCCTTCAGAGATTCGTAGTTTCTTAGGACTTGCCGGCTATTATCGTAGGTTTATTCAAAATTTTTCGAGGATTGCAACGCCACTGACTAAGCTAACCAAGAAGGACACTAAGTTCGTATGGGGACCTAGTCAGCAGAGTGCGTTTGAGGAATTAAAAGCCAGATTGACTCAGGCACCGGTGTTATCCTTACCGGATGGGTCTGATGACTTGGTAGTGTACTCTGATGCTTCTTATCAAGGCTTAGGTTGTGTTTTGATGCAGCGGGGCAAGGTCATTGCATACGCATCAAGGCAACTAAAACCTCATGAGACAAACTATCCAACTCACGACTTAGAGTTGGCGGCCGTTGTGTTTGCACTCAAAATATGGAGGCACTATTTGTACGGAGTTAAGTGCACTATCTACACTGACCATAAGAGCTTAAAATATTTCTTTGAACAAAAAGATCTTAACATGAGGCAGCGTAGATGGTTGGAGTTGATTAAAGACTATGATTGTGAGATTATGTATCATCCAGGTAAAGCCAACGTAGTGGCTGATGCTCTAAGCAGAAAGGAGAATCTTCCTTCTTTTCGGGTGAAATCATATAAGTTAGTAATCACTCCTGACTTTCTTATCCAACTTCGTAAGGACCAATATGAAGCCCTTAAGGATGAGAATATCAAGAGAGAAAGAATGGTTGGCCAAGCAGGAAGCTTGGAAGAAAACGAGTTTGGAGTCAAAACTAGGTACGATCGAATGTGGGTACCGCTTTTAGGTGAGATTCGTGGTAAGATCTTAGACGAAGCTCATAAGTCACGCTATTCAATTCATCCTGGTGCAACTAAGATGTATCAAGACTTAAAACGGGACTATTGGTGGCCAGGTATGAAGTTTAATGTCATGCAATATGTGAATAGGTGTTTGACTTGCGCAAAGGTTAAGGCTGAGCATCAAAAGCCTTATGGAATGCTTCAACCTCTGAAGATTCCTGAATGGAAGTGGGAACATATCACGATGGACTTCATAACTAAGCTACCTCGTACAGCTAAAGGTTATGACACCATCTGGGTGATTGTGGACAGGCTAACCAAGAGTGCTCACTTTTTTCCTATTCATGAGGCAATTTCTTCTGAAGAGTTAGCTAGTTTGTTTATTAAGGAGATCATCTCTAAACACGGGGTGCCAGTGTCTATAGTCTCCGACAGAGACACTCGCTTCACTTCGCGATTTTGGAGGAAATTCCATAAGAATATGGGATCGAGATTGCATATTAGCACGGCATATCATCCCCAGACGGATGGACAAAGTGAGAGAACGATACAAACTCTGGAAGATATGTTGCGTGCTTGCATAATAGACTTTGGAGGAAGTTGGGATAGTCACCTACCACTAGCAGAATTCTCCTACAACAACAGTTATCATGCTAGTATTGGTATGCCTCCTTATGAGATGTTGTATGGTAGGAAGTGTCGAACTCCAATATGTTGGGGTGAAGTTGGCCAACGAGAAATAGGAAGTAAAGAAGTAGTCGAAAATATGGCTCGAGATCTTGATGTGGTCAAAGCACGATTAAAGGCGGCACAAGATCGACAAAAGTCATATGCGGATAAGAGGAGAAGGCCAATTGAATTCCAAGTTGGAGACTTTGTGTTACTAAAAGTTTCTCCTTGGAAGGGTATTATTCGGTTTCGTAAAAGGGGAAAGTTAGGCCCAAGGTACGTAGGACCTTTTAAGATTATAGAACGGGTAGGTGAGGTTGCTTATCGGTTAGATCTACCTGAGGAATTGTCTGGGATTCACCCAACATTCCATGTTTCTTATCTAAGAAAGTGTGTATATGATGAATCAGAAATAGTACCTTTCGATGAAATTGAGGTAGACGAAAAGTTATCATATGTGGAAAGGCCAGTTGCGATTTTAGATCGCAGTGAAAAGAAACTCCGAAATAAGACCATTCCGATGGTCAGGGTGCAGTGGATGCACAGAAAAGGTTCAGAATCTACTTGGGAACGAGAAGATAAAATGAGAGAATCTCATCCCGAGTTATTCTCGAGCTGAGCATGTTTCGAGGACGAAACCCTTTTAAGGGGGAGAGAGTTGTAACACCCCAAATTTCACAGGTACATGATATATACGTGTCTATATTATCAATATGTAAGTTTGATTGATAAATATGGTAAACTATGCCTTAGATAAATTGCATGTGTTAGAAATACGTGTTTAATGGCCAAAATGATGAAATTTGTATAAACGGATGAGTTAAACGGTAAAGAAAGTGAAAGATGAGATAAATATATGTTTATACAAATAACATGATGATATATGTGTGAATTGATAGATATATACATGTGAATACGTGTGTTAGTAGCTAATGGAAAAGTAGAAGGGTTAAAAGTGTAATTTATATAAAGATATCAACGTATAAGGATATTATACGTATCTATAACTATTATATACATGTTAAGGCTTAGAATATAGTAAAAATATATCCTAATGTGACCCATAACATGAATTGATAAGTATTGGAAAGTTTGAGGGGCTAGAATGTAAAATATCAAAAGATATATATATATATATATACAAATATATATACGTATGTATATGTATATCATCGAGGGTGTCCCGAGCCTTAGAAACTTTATTAAACATGTTTTATAATAGTTCGGTGCATAAAATAACAGTTTGGTAGAAGTTAGGCGGCTGAAATGCAAATAAAAAGTACAGGGACTAAAACTGTCATTTAGCCATAGATGCCAGGCGTATCGCGAAGACCATGGACATGGTTGGCGCGATACGCGAGCCATATAGCTGTGCAGAAAACGTGTTTAATCAAGAAACAAGCCACGTTTTCGACTTTTAGAGCTCTCCACGTGTCGTTTTCAAGAGCTTAGTCACTAGGGAACGTGTCAAGACATCAGGGCGCAGGTCATGGCTATATATAGAGGTCGAATTCATCAGATTTGAGCACCAATTCATGAATTTTTCATCCAAAAACTCTCTAAAAACCCTAGAAAACGCAGAACCTTGATCGATCGAATTCTCTCAAACGGTGAAGAGTTAGGATCCGAATTTCTGCAGTCAAGCATTATTAGGTAAGGTCTAAAATAACCTCTTTCAGTTTTGTCTAAATCAATCTCTAAGTATGACTTTTAAAACTATGCTCAAATTAGGGTTCTTGAGCTTGTTTGGGTAAAATTGGATGATCGGATGGGAATTAAGCTCTGAATTTTGGTAGGTAATCCTAATTTGATGTGTTTTAAGAAAGCCCTAAGTTTATTTCAGAATTGGTGAAGGTTTGGTATGAGTATTGGAAACGGGTCAAGATTAGGGTTTTCACGACATTGTTTTGCCCAAATCGAGTAAACGGTTTTGAATTAAGCTTTGCCGCTTTAAGGGATATTATAAAATGTCATAATGGATGATACCCTATGATGGTTCTGTATAAAAATGAGTTTTGCTATGGAAACGAGAAAAATGGGAAATTAGGGTTTCGGAATATGGATATTTAATATAAAATAATCCGGAAGGTATGGGGACTTGAAATTTGGTATGGTAACATGTTTACATATATATTAAATATATATGAGTTCAAATTTTGGTAATTTATAATTAAATTACTCGGTGCAACGATTGTAGTAATTCCGCCTCATGGTCGTCAATGACGCCTACACGGCCGGTAACGATCGTCACCAAATTCCAAACCCCGTGACTATTCCTCATAGTAATTCCGCCAAATGATCGGTCATGAGGAAACACGAGCGGTAAACGTTAAGGAGCAAAGAATTGATAAAGATATAACAAAATATGTAAAAGGGGCAAAATGGTCATTTTGACTATTAAGGGTATTAACCAATAAAAAGTTGGGTTTTGGATAATGAGGTAATTCTTAAATGAGAATTGTAACCTTTAGGATGTCTTGATAGGGACATTACGTTAAAGGAATTAAGAAACTGATTCACGAGAACTTAACCCCAGAATAATAGCTTTGCAAAGCTAAGGTGAGTTCTATGAGCCCTCTTTTAAATTGTTTAAATGCTTTAAACCATTTTGGGCTGATATACATAACGTTCTGTGAAAATACTTTCAATTGTTATAATTGCATGTTATATGTATTGATTGTATGGTGATGATTAGAGGAAAGATAGATTGCCATTTCGGTGTTTCTAGTAGAATAGATTAAGGTTGGTAATCGAGAAAAGATTGGTGGGTAAGGGGCTTCTGAAACAAGAAGTTAAATAGTGTTGTCCCAATGGTGTCAAAACCAAGCGGCGTCAAAGCCAGAAAGCGTCAAAGCTAAAGTGGCGTCAAAGCCAGATAGCGTCAAAGCTATATAGTGTCAAAACTAAAGGGACCATTGCTACACGATGTGTTCGTAAAGCAAGTAGAAACACTATTTCCCTAAAATAAAATTTAATATGAGACAAGGATGACAAAGCAACAGAAGGTTAGTTTATTCACAAGGTTAGAATATGTGAATATATGTGCTATATGCTTTGTGTTTAATTGCAGAAATGTGTTTGACAAACCTAAGTGCCTTCGAAAGGTAAAGTTTTCCCAAAACGTAGAACTCACCAGCGTAAGCTGACTTGTTAAGTTATGTATGTCAGATGAGGCTGGACCTTCGGATCGAAAAGGGAAGGCTGAGATGTGAGCAGGAACTAGGTGGCATATACTATCAAGACAATGTCAAGCTATCAAGAGAAGACATTTTTGAAAAACTGGCGTGAAGATGTTTATTTCACTTTTGTATTTGTCTCTCTTACTATGTAATACTTGGCATATGAATAAAGTTTTTATTTCCGCTGCGTTAGTTATCTCTGTTGTACCTTGTGTTCATGAGTAAATCCGATGCGTGACCGCGCCTAGGGCCAAGTCTAGGAGTGGGCGTCACAATGTCATGGTTGTGAACCACATAAAACTTAATTGCCAGACTGTCATTTGGCTTAAAAAACAAGCAAACTGATTAATTAACAAGGATTTATGTATATGGTTGAAAATATTTCCGTTATCTACTAGATTTTCGGATGTTATATATTATGGCAAATTACCCAGTAAAACTAGCTACACAACATCAAGGAATTGATGATGTGTTTAATTAAATGGTATCTAAGTATTAAAATTTAAATAGTGAAAGTTTTCATGATTTGTTACTATGGTAGCAATTATATATCTTTTTCAATATATATATATATATATATATAGAGAGAGAGAGAGAGAGAGAACTAGTTGGGCGCTCTTGCGATGTGGCCAGGAACATAACATACTAACATATAGCGACAAAAAAAGTTTTATAATTAATTGATGAAGTATAATATGAATTTAAAAGTTAAATTAAAGTTTATTTTCATTTAAAGTAAAAATTATTTTTAAAATTTAATTAAATATTATTACATAATTACATCTATAGATAAAATTAATGTTCAAACTTTAGTTATACATTGCATTTAATAACACAATCTACAAAAACGATTTTGCCCACTTAAACTCTTAATTTTTAAGTAATGATGACAAGTTTTTCATTCTCAAATATAGTATAGAATACTAATACGATTGTTGAATTTTGTCATATTTTAAATGAATTAGCATAATTGGTGGTTGAGATCGTGAAAAACATTTTCAGATCAACCTATTTCAATGGTACAATTAAAATGTTTAATCGGATGAAACTCAAATGAAATTCAATAACAAAGAATGATTCGTGATGGGAATTCATACATCTACCATAACAAACCAAATGAATTCGTTTATATAGAAGTCAAATGTTTACTAGTTATTTAACCATCACATAAAAAGTTATTTAACTCTTATATGATACCTTTTAATCTCCAAATAATAGTTATTTAATTAACCTCCATATGATTGCTATTCAACCGTCACAACTACTGGTGGTGGTTACAACCTCTATAACTACCAAAACTATCATTAATACTTATGTATCTACATCACCACCGGAGGTGCCGTCACAAACTCTAATATGTATAAAACACCAGAAATTAAAATAATTTTAGTATGTACGTTATGTTTGTTACGAATCATGAAAATAAATCACAATTTATGTGTCGGGTTTTATACATTCGAAATAATCAGATAGATTGATGAATCAAGAAATTAACGGACACTCATAATTTTTATCCATGACTTTTATGAGCATATCCGAAAAAGGTTATTACATACATACATTCATTAGATGTTATATCATTATTGAAGCATGATACATTGGATATGTTTTTATAGGAGTTAGATATGGGCGTGTGTAATACTTGTGATACTACATTTGTTCTCTCTTTTAGAAAAAACTTATGTGTGTTTAATGATAACTATTGGGGGTGTCTGTGCGATATGACGGGAAACACATCACATAAATACACACTGATAAAACGTTTCATTAATTTGTTTGAATGGCTAACTTATACACTAATTTACACCACTACATCTCTCGAAATTTAGTTAAATGTTATTACATAATTATATCTCGAAATTAGTTTCGCTATTACTTGTTTATTTAGTTACTTTTTATTGAATTTAATAACATAATGAATAAAGATAACTTTTCCTCCTTATACTTTTAATTTTTTAAGACAAAGATAAGTTTCATCAGACACACTCCTGTGTCGACCAACTTTACCCACCACACATGTTAATATGTTATACATGTGCAATACACTTGTTTTCATCATTTAATAGAATACATATATCGTGTTCGTATCAATCAAGAATATCAAAGCTTAAAATCGACATGCGAACACGTTTCAAATTCGTTTTTGGACTACTACTCAACTATAATTGATATATAATCACTCATAAACACTTTATGTATCATTGCATGTCCATTATCATCGGTTTTGACCTAAAGACCTACTTTTTACCCCTTGAAACCATTTTAGTCTCAAATCCAAAGGGTTTTAAACGTGAGTTGTGATCATAACTCAAGAGCAACATTCAAAGTTCAAACATCATATTATTAATAATTTAATGCAAGGTACAATAGCAATAGAAATCTAACTTTACAAGGTCAACATAAGCCACCGTTATAATGTAGACATATATATAAGTCTTCATATTATATTCGTGTATCATCCTAGTCCACTTATGGGTTAATACTAGTGTCCGTGGTTAATCAACATATTCGCCACCCACAACTAAAGTGTTAATTATTTTCTTTTAATAATATTATGTGCGCATCTAATAAGTATTTAACTAATAACTTAATTATTACTAATCATTAATTGTTAGAAGTTAATATAAAATTCTTTTAGAAGTTTATTTAAACAATTAATTTCCTATTTAATTAAATTTTAAAATTGTTTTTATTTTTACCATTTCATATTTACTTTAGTCATAAACTTTATTAAACCCAAGTGTCGTGTTTCACGTCGGTACACCCATATAATAGTTCAGTATGTACGGTAAGTCGGTAAAAAGGTTGAAAAAGGTAAATTGTATCTTAATAATCCAATTTACGATCTATTGATTGATAACAATTCAAACTATCAGTCTGGCCAATATCAGTTTCAACTTTCATTGTCGCTGTTGAAGGCAGTCCATGTAACATAATAATCTCATATTTATACAATATTTACACTTGAATGCTATTTGTTTTTCCTTTTATATTTCTTTATTTCGTCTAAAGTTGTCAGAGTGTGACAAAAATCACATGTAAATATATGACGATTAAGCTATAGAGTCTTGAAAAAGAAAATAAATTCTATTTATAAGATCATATCATCGACTTTTACAACGAAGTAACATGTAACCGAAAAAAAGTTAGAATTGTTAGGGGGGACGGAGTGGGCGGCAAAAAAGCCGCGGCGCCGCAAACTTCCGCGGCAAACACCGCCGCCGGTCTAGCGGCTTCGGCGAAAGCGAGGCCGAGAATCTACTTCTCGCCGCTGGTTTTGTTTGTTGGTTTCAAGGTTTTTGACCGTTGAACGGTCTTAAACTTTAAAAAAAAAAATAATTTTTTTTATATAATCAAACTCTTTCACTCTTCTCTTCTACACTCTCTTCTACACCATTTCTATTTTCTACCACTACCATAATCAAACTCTTTCACTCAAACAATGGATCGATCAAACCCGAGCTCTTCGAAGGGTCAAGCCAAGAAAAAAATACGACCTCGTTCGTTAAACCCGCAACAACAAAGAGACTCGATGCCACCACCATCTTCAAACCCGATGAACTACCCTTTCTACCCACCTTCTCCGGGTATGCCGATTCAAATCGAACCCGGACGATTCGTCTTACCCGAATCGAGCCAATACCAAAATTTCGTCCACCAACAACAATACCAAAGCCGACAATTTTGTGACCAATACCATGACCCCCATCATGAAGACGACGACGACGACGACGAAGATGAAGATAATGTCCAACAATTTCGGGAGCATCAACATTTCGCCAACCAACAACAATACCAACAACCCCATCACGAAGCCGACGATGATGATGATGATGAAACCGTACCCGAAACTCAACAAAATGTTTCGGGTCGAGCGGCACGTGTCACCTGGACCCCTGCCGAAGAGGCATGTTTGGCAAAAGCTTGGCTCTTCGTTTCCGAAGACAAGATTATCGGAAACCAACAAAAGTCCGATCGTTTTTGGTCTCGAGTTCTCAAACACTTCAAGCAACAAAGAGGTGGTACGAACATAAACGTCCACCAATTGAACTCAAAATGGAACAAGATGTTAACGAAGGTTAACAATTTTAACGGTCTCTACCAACAAATGGTAAATATATAGTTTTTATAGTTTTTATTTTTTTACTTTTATAGTTTTTATTTTTTTACTTTTATAGTTTTTATTTTTTGACTTTTATAGTTTTTTGACGTTATATACTTATATAAATGCAGGTTCTTGCTCGGGCAAGCGGGTCGTCGGATGCCGATGTTTTGAATAAAGCTCAATCCCAATACAAGCTGCTTTACGAGAGGAAAGGTTTCACCAACATGGAAGCGTGGAACGAAATGAAGGACCACTTGAAGTGGGCGCCCGTTGAGAGGGTTTGCGGTCAGATTGACGAGTCGTCCTCCAAACGGAGGAAGAATACCGAGACGGGCCAATACTCGACTTCAAACGACTCTCCTAGGCATGACATGCCCGACTTAAATGAAAACTCCAATCCAACACCGCCAACTAGAAAGGGGAAGAAGTCAGTCGATTCCGCGTCGAGCACCACAAGTTTGGTTGACGAGGTTAGGAATTTCAACCTCCTCAAACAAACGGATTTGAAAAAAAAAGCAGTTGCACGCGAGGCTAAAGTTGAACGAGAGAGGTCGTTTAAGTTGGCAATGGACCGACACGTGGAGATGCTAGAGGCGCAAAAGGCAATGCTCGAACAAGAAGCATTCGACCGCGACGTGGAGACTTTTACAACTCCACACGACCACTTGAGGGGATCCTCTTTGCAAGTCAAACTCGCCCAAAAACGAAAGATAGCGGAGAGATATGGGTGGGAGTGTGACTTTTAGTGTTTTTTTTTTAAAATAAAAGTAATGTAGTCTGTGTGTTTTTTTTTTAAGTAATGTAATTTTTTTTTAAGTAATGTAATGTTTTTATATTAATGTAATGTTTTTTTTTTAAATCTACTAGTTTTTTTTTTAATAAATATAGTGTTTTAAGATTAATTACAATATAAATATAACTCAAAAACATTAAAATATATTAACCTACATTTCTTCATAATCCTCACCACTCACTCCTAAAATCCTTTAAAATTCTTCAAAATTCTTTCTTTTTCTCTTTCCTGCGTGACACCCTTCTATTGGTTACAACCCATTCTTCAAAATCCTAAAAATTCAACCACTCCCCCCTCCCTTAGGGCATGTGGTATACATGGTGTTGAACATGGTGTTGAAACTGCCACGTAGGCGATGACTGGATAACACCATGTTTCAACACCATGTGTGGTATACATGGTGTGGTGTTGAAAGATTAATTTAATATTTTTTTTTTACTTTTTTTAAAAATTTAAATAATACTTAAACATTTTAATTAATAAAAAATAAAACATAAACAATTCCAAATGATTTAAAAATATTTTTATTCAACATAAAAATAAAACATTACATTTTTTGACAAAAAAAGAAAATACGAAATTACACAAACTAAAATCATTGAGAACGCTCGTAGATATCTTCGATCAAATCCTGTTTAAGTTGGTTATGGATGTTTCGATCTCGTATTTCCTGACGATTAGCTCGTTTTTTCTCTTCGTTAATTTCTGGGTATGTCGCATCCAATTCCGCCTCGTTAAATTGACAAATCGCTTTGCCCTCATCCTCGAGAATCATATTATGTAAAATTAAACAAGCCCGCATATAAATAATTAAAATAAATACCTAATATAAATAATTAAAATAAACCATTAAAACAATTAATTAAAATAACTAATTCAAATAAATAATTAAAATAGTAATTAAAATAAATAATTAAAATAAATAACTAAAATAAATAATGATATATGATAATGAAATTTAAATAATACCTTTGGAAAACTTTTGCAAACACGACCTAAGTGTGCGATCGGACATCCTCAAATACTCGTCGAAACCATCACCCGTTGTGCCGTACGCCATCATACGTAGGGCCGCCGTGCACTTTTGCAAAGGAGTAAAACCAATCCGACCTCTTGCGTCACTCCTTTGTGGGAACCATGGATGCTCGCGCTCTAAATCGTTCACTATTCTTAAAAATAGTGAACGATTCATACGAAAACGTTGATGGAACATATGCGGTGGATAAACACAATCGTCGTTGAAATAATCTCTCATCAACATTTGTTGACCCTCTTCACGATTTCTGTTGAGACGAGCACTTCGAGTTAATACGCGGTTCGCTCGAGCGTTGAGACGACGTTGATGACGATGAACCATAATCTGAAAAAACATTTTCGCAGCACGATCGGATGATTCGTCCGAAGAAGTGTCGGGATTAGAAGAGGAGGAAATGGATGAAGACATTTTTTTTAAGATGAGAGATGGTATTTTTAAGATGAGAAATGGTGATGGTGTGAGATTTTTTGATAAATGAAGGGTTTAAATAGGTTTAAAAATTAAAAAGATTTTTTTTTTTTTTTAAATAGCCAACGGCTATTTTTATGACCGTTTAACGGTCTTCTTCTCGGAACAAACAAATGAAAACGCCGTTGAGAAGTCCACGGCGATGGATCACGCAAAGCCAAAACGCGCGTGGGGGGCGGTGTTCCACGGCGTTTTGGCGTTGAACGGCCCTTCCACGCCCCCATACCCGCATGCCCTTATTACCTAAACTTATTTGAATTTTACCGGCCAAATAAAAAAAAGAAAGAAAAAAAAGTGAGAAGGTGAATTAGGGATTCTTCAATGGAACGTGGAAAACGAGAATCTAAAAGAAGAACGCGGTGAAATCGGCGCACTCAACCAAACCCAACCCCAAAACCTAACCCAATAAATAAGCTAGTCAAACCATTGATCCGTTTGCAAAAACCCCCATCAAGATTTATCAATTTCCGATATTTTTTCCGATCAATTTCTGGGTTTCGTAGATTCGTCCACCGTACGCGGTGGCCGGAGACTTCTGTCATTTTTCTGCACCACATAAATGAAGCAAGCCGAATCAGATTAACGGGCCCTACGGAAATCAGCTACGCCTCTTTATCTACCGCTTACAATTCTTATCTTCACTCTCATCCTCTAAATCCACTCCTTTTGTCGTCTTCTTATTCCATTATCCCCCGCTCTCACCCCTCTTCTCCTCCCCGTGAGTCCCATTTCAGATTTCACCCCCTTGTTTGTTCATCGTTCCTCAACCCTAAATCGATTGGAACAACAAGGGTTTGTTATGGCTTTAATTGGGGCCCTTTTGAACATCTTGCAAGAACCCAATCTGTGGAACGCGGTTCCGGATCTTATGGTGTTCATCGCGCCTCTTTGGATTGCGGTTCTTTTTGGGGTTTTGGTTGGGTGGGTGTGGCGACCCAATTGGGCTAATTCCGCTATTAACAATTTGAAAATTCCACCAAACAATTATCCCTCCATTGACTTCGTTTCCTCAATTCCATCTTTCAATTCTTTGAAATCGCAACTACCCGGCTGCTTATTTCCGTTCTCCGATATGGGGTCGCCGGACTCTGCCTCATCTGGCTCCTCTCCTGATTCCAGGTTAAAGTTCTTTACTTTTGCTGTTTCAAGTTTCAATTAGGCAAATTTAGATAAAGATTGAGTGATTGAGTTTAATTTTATGTGTTCAGATCGTTGAAATTGGGTGGAGAAAGTAAGAATTTTGTTGGAGAAGGTGATTTGAAGCATTTATGCAAACTTGTTACAGAAAAAGATGGTGGTCCTTCTTGGATTGGGATGATGGATAGGTCAACTTCAAATATGAGTTATCAAGCTTGGAAGAGAGAGCCTGAGGTTAGCTTTCTTTATTCTTATAGCTATTGATTAATCTATCATACATTGTTAATTTTAATATATGAATATGTTTTGGTGTATGATTATGAAGACTGGACCTCCACAATATCGGTCTCGGACTGTTTACGAAGATATGAGTCCTGAAATGATGAGGGATTTCTTTTGGGATGATGAGTTTAGATTGAAATGGGATGACATGTTGTTGGAAGCTGAAACTATAGAAGAGTGTCCTAATAACGGAACAATGGTGGTTAAGTGGGTTCGCAAGGTATGATGAAGTTAGATTTGTATTTTCATGTTAATAGGTTTTTAGTTCATTTTGGTAATTAGCTTGTGCACTTACATGCTACAATTGGTCTTGCAGTTCCCATTTTTCTGCAGTGATAGGGAGTACATAATTGGTCGAAGAATATGGGAGTCGGGGAGTACCTACTATTGTGTTACAAAGGTAAGAAAATGATGATGCTTTTGATGTTTTTGTTAAGCTCGTTATTCATAAGCGTCTGTTTAATGCCACCCCTCAATCGTAAATTGGGCTTTATCTAGTCCCACTGGTTAGTAGGGTATTGGTCGGCCCATAAATTTTCTTTGACATGTTCTCACAGTTGCCATAAAAAAGTTTGTTGTGTGTTGGTTCGTTACTTTGATATCGCAATAAATGTAGACCATGATCAAGTTTAGAAACAACTTTATATCCAAAAGGTAGGTTCTTGATAAGGATAGAAAATTACTCGGCTTGAATTTGTTGTTTAATGTTGATAATTGAAATAAGGAACTTCGGCTAGTAATTTAAGTATGGTGATGGTCACTTTTTTATTATTGGGATTTTGTTCCTAATAAATACTTCGTTTCAGGGCGTGCAATATCCATCTATACCGCGCCATTCTAAACCAAGACGTGTTGACTTGTACTATTCGAGTTGGTCTATTCGTGCAGGTAATTGAACCACCTCATGCTTAAGATCTCGGTTTCAACAAAGTTTCCTATTTGCCCCTTTATTTTACCATAAATCGGGTCTTACTCTTCATAAAACTCTCGGAACATCCATCTGTCTGATTACTAGCATAACATCAAATACGCTCTTTTTCTTGTAATAATGACCAGTTGAATCGAGGAAAGGGGATGGACAAATGAGTGCATGTGAAGTATTGCTATTTCATCACGAAGACATGGGAATCCCATGGGAGGTTGCAAAGCTTGGTGTCCGTCAAGGAATGTGGGGAGCCGTGAAAAAGATTGACCGTGGTCTACGTAGGTACCAAAAACACATGGATTCGGGGGAGCCGTTAACTCATTGTGCTCACATGGCACACGTCTATTCAAAAGTTGGCGTTGAGCGTATGAAATACTTGGAGAACGCATCCAACGATTCACAAGAAATTGAAACGAGTGAGCAAATAGGGAGTGACGAGAAGCCATCGGGGAGGAATGTTCAAAAGCTTGTGGTTGTAGGTGGAGCCATTGCACTTGCCTGCACCATTGACAGGGGGCTGCTGACAAAAGCTGTTATATTTGGAGTTGCAAGAAGATTTGCCAAAATGGGAAGGAGGTTGTGAATTGTGGGTTGGTATACTCATCCTCTGACTTGGAATACAATTGTATTTTGTTTTACTTTTTTTTCAATATTATTGTTATTATTATTATTATCATCTGTTAGATTCATGTTACAGCTTATGATCATGATGATGAAGAGAGAGTATGATAGTATCCATGTATTTATATCAAATGATCATTTTCATTCTGTTGAAATAACACGAAAATTCTCTTTTCTTGATTTACATTTACCCGCCATTTCATATAAGTTTGAATGGAAGTGATCATTCATAAATCATGGTTCCTGACTCCTGTAGATATCTTGGATCGTTAGAGTTTGACATACTGCGCTAACTAACTGAATAGAACGTATTTTGAAGCCGAGGGTGTAAGCAAGAACTCTGCATCTAGTTTCAAAAGACTAAACTCATTACCCATCACCCAGTTGACCTACATAACACCTGCTTGTTGTTTATTGCTCCCTGAAATTTTCTTGTCATGGTGTGCGGTTCACCGAAAAGTGCATGGAGACTGATTTTTGCCATGTCATCCTGAGGATCATGAAGATTGTTGCTTTTTTTTATCAACCTGTTCATTTTCTTCTATAAGAGCTTCAAGTAGTTTGCAGGATCCAGATAAATAACGATTCTGAAGAATGGTTGCCTTGTTTTTTTTGATTCTGAAATACGAGTTTCTGTTGGTTTAGAAAACGAGGGCTGGAATAAGAATAGTTGGCTTCGGTTTTGAGTTGAGGTGTCGAATTGGTTGATTTCTGGGTTGCACGTGGCTGATCTTCGACTCGAACTCAAGTGCAAGGCTCATAACACAATAAACTGTCTGGGGCTTGTGGATACACATACACATTAATAAAGGCGGTTTTAGTCCTTCTACACATTAAGAGTGACCAAACAGCCCCTCCACCCATTAGGATTGGACCGAGCCCATCTACCGACTTGTAGTTTCGGGACTCTTATGAATTAGACTTGGGCCAACACCAAGTACATATATGCGACATCCAGCGTGTCGTCTTTGATAGTCTTGTAAAAACGAAAATATTTCGGCCTTCAGAATCCATCCTCGAGGATCACCATGTCTTGTTTTAGCGTATCCATTTAATCTAAGCGTTCGACAATGGTGGCTAATTGGGTTTGAGGTTTCATAGTGATTTCCCGACAATGAAACCAATAGATAGATGTAGGAAATCAAAATAAACGAAACTGAATAATTAGTATTGTCTATGTTTTGAATCCCAAAAGTCATAAACGTTTATATGGAAATATAAAGCAAATGAACAACAACTGAATTAATATAAAAGATTGTGGCTTCGGTAATTTTACAGAAATCCATTAAGATCATGATGTTATACAATCAAACAAACAAATTTTTATACACATAATCAATAATCAGTACAAATTTTTAACCAATCATCTCTCTCAGAAATAAAACAAAACTTCTTTAATTAATTAGATCCTCAACTAAAAAAAAAGGATCTGGATATGCTAATGAAACACCAGGGACTCAAAGCAGTGAAGGCCGTCAAACTCCGGGGCCCACCGTCCAGAAACGCCTCCTTTGCTCCTCCGGCGGACGGCGGTGCTCCCGTGCGTCGTCACCTTCTTTTGATCATCTTCAACCGCACAAGCAGCAGGAGCAGCATGATACTTGGCGTTGAAGAAATTCACAGATTGACCAAGAAATTCGGCAGATAAAGCATCGAAGGAACTGAAGATGGAATTCATGTTTGATTTTGCAGAGAATTGGATGAAGTTAGTTGCATGCATGTGTGAAGACTGAATTGGTGGGAAGGTTTGTTTATAAACCTGGAAATAAACAGTGGTTGCAGTTTCAAGTTTCAACGACTTGAAGATAATATAAAGTAAGATGACTCTGATTCCATAAATATATATAGTTTTGTTCATGAAGTTGATGAAAAGTAGATCTGGAATGGAATTTGTGGCTGAAATTGCACCGAATTTAGTCGTCATCGTGAATAGCGCTGTCCAAACAGGAAACAGCTTTCACTAGCCATATCCTTAGGTAACAAACTCGTATTTATTTAAACCGATAAATTAAATGAATATGTAGCGGATCTTGACACCGCCACAGGTTGGCGTGGGTGGGTCGCGTGACGAGTAATTCTACCTCCAATATCGTATATTTAAGTTGTTGTAATTAAAAAGTTTTTAGTTGGACTTTGGGTTGGGTTGGTCTGTCCGCCTTCAGGTCTGTACCGGTTTACTCGTCCCTTCTGTTGTTGATACGCTCATATCCTTAATTGGCCGGGTTGTGCCCCCGACATTGTTAGTTTGAAGAAATTAGAGTGCTCAAAGCAAGCTTACGCTGTATACATTAGCATGAGATAACATCATAGGATTTCGGTCCAATTACGTTGGCCTTCGAGATCGAAGTAATGATTAACATGGACAGTCATGAGCATTCTTAGATTTAACCGCCTTACCCATTTAAGTATTATAACCCGTTTGGCCATTTTCATGACTTTTCTATTAATGGTTAATCTAAGCCCCATGGACCAAATATATGCATATCATGGCAAATCACTATATGTTACCTCGATTGCTTAAGCTTGTTCCTTCTTGTTTATTATAACCTTCACCTTGAGTACTCCTAAGAATGGTTCCATCTTATTAGTTTCACTTAACATATCATTCATTCATTGCCACACATGCCAAAACCTTGTCTTAGAATCTAGCATCCTATTGAGCAATATTTCACACATGTACAACTATCATCTAGCAATTCCTTGGCATGATCATAGTTACATGTCATCAACCATAACATTGCATTTATACTTAGAACAGTTTCATATACTAACAATTCATCATTCAAGTGTTCATTTAGCCATTTAATCGAACACAAGTAGGTTCCACCCCCATATCTAGTAAATTATGATTATTCTACAACTACTCATGTTTACACTCATCATTTAGCAATTCATACACAAATTCGGCAAACAGCATCATAGGTCCCAAATTCCCAACCCAAAGGCCTTCAATTCGACATATAGGGGTTTCCATGCCAAATCTTGGCATCTAGGTCAACTTCACACACATTAGTGCATACATAGCATGATTTAAACATCACGAATAACAAATAAGGTGTAAACTCAGCTTCAAGCCACCTAACTTCATGTACCCAAATCGATTTTGAGCATGCAACTATGGTAGGAATACTTACCCAATAACATCTAATTGTTTGTCAATATAATATTTAAAGCTTTTAATTTCTTGTTTCTAGGCTTAAAATCACAGCCTTGGCCACAATTTTGAGGGTTGGGAGAAGGGTGTTTGCTACTTCCAGAGGAAAATACGATCCCCCAATTTGTTCCAGCTAATATTTAGGTGTGTTTAACATATTCACAATATTCCAGCCCCTCAAGTTTGGTCATAGTGCATATTAATCCCAATATTATAAATTTTCACACTAAATCTTATATATTCACTGAGTAATCATTTTCACCCAAAAGATAACTTAATACATTTTTATAAGTGTTACATTCACTAATTCACACCTAACAGGTAACTTAACATAATTAAGCAATTTAATATTAAAATTCGAGATGTTACATGATAACCTAACAAAAAACCCCAAATACCAAACATTATTTTAATGTTCATATGGTCCATAGCAAGACACCTATTACTATATTAATGAAAATGAGTTGATACGAATACTACATGTCACTAATTGGCCCATGTGACCCCATCCAATGGATGACATGTGACACAATAATTTGTTTTTTTAGGTAACATAATTAGCAGTGAAATTGTTTGTGTAATGTGTAGAGTTGTGTAATATAACATTTAGATCATACGTTCGACACTTGAAGCGTTTGCCTTCTAATTTTAAACACGATTTTTTTTTTAAAATTGTAGTTTTCTTTACACTGCGTTTAACAATGCAATTGATTTGTGTGTCCACTTTATCCCACGGCAACTAGCAGATAGTAAATCCAGTTCTACACAATTTCAAGGAAAAATAATTGAAATATGTTTCCACTCACTATATAACAAACTAAACATGGTATATAGCAAGTCCCCCATAGATGATTGAAATCTGTTTCTATTTACGTATACGAATCCTAATCATGAAATCATTGTTCTAAATGATTATGTGGGAATGCATGCATTAATCTCCTAAAATTGTTGGTTTATCGTTGAGAGAGGAATCTTGACACTTAGGAAGATGATACCGTGGTTCTTAATAGGATAAATATGGGTGTGCATGGGTCAGTTTGGATCAATTTTAACCCTTAACAGTAATCATAACCGAACCATAACCATGATGGTGTAGATGGTGGTTCGCAAGGAGAATTCCTTTTTTTTTTTGAACGACTCCCGGTCTACTCATAACTAAATTACACTAATCCGCGTTATAGAGGAGTCTTGAACCCTTTTCTTTAGGAGAGCTACTTTTATCTCTATGATGCCTATTCCATTGGACCTAAAGATTCCCTTTCTTATCGGTTGTTTATAAGCCCTATCATGTTCATTCTTAAGAGCCCAGCCCAATTTGATTAAAATATTTTTGGATAATATCCCCACATGTTTTACGGTGATGACTTCTACGAGTTTTAGCACTTGATCATGTATAAGGATGGGGTATTGTTGGATCGGAGTAGTATTCAAAACCACTACCCAATCACCTTTTAACAACTCAAATAACAATAATGAAGCCTTGTGAGGTGGGTATGGTGGAAGGCTTAAAAAAATGAAGCTTTAAGGCTTCGCAAATTTCAATGCACACACAAAACTCCCTGCTTGGCGCTGCTTCACCAAGCCATGACGACTCAAAATCGAAGCAGCAAAACGACGGTATGGAAAGCCATGGAGCAACGGCCTCGAGCCCGTACCGTCCATCCTATTCCACCAATTTTCCTACTACAACCACTTGCAATTAATTTATTTTTCTAACGGTATGTTTGGGTTTAACGACTGCTTATTTATGTACCCATCTTCAGTTCTACAGGAAACCTGGATATTTTTGAAAAAAACCATTGTCTTTAGTCCGGAAAGTATTTTTGCTCACACCAGTCTTGAACCCAAGACCTTAGGGTCCTAAATCTTTCAAAATACTATTAAGCTATAAGCTCGTTAATACGCTTAACTTAATTAAACTTCACACACACTAATAATTCTTAGGTTTCTGCGTGAAGTTTCAACTCCTTGACCATTTTATCTCTCCATCTCATCTTTGGTTTATTTGCATTGTCGAGGTTCGTTTTTCTTTATAACCTAAAATACATAAACTTAATAAAAGTGATATATTTGTAACACCCGTATACAATTTGATGCCAAACTTAACTATTTACTTTATAAACTTTGGTTCCAGAAAATTTTTGTACAAAACATGTTGTTTGCTTATCATGTAATACCATCATAGTGGTTCACTTTTACAAAATATGCTAGTAATGAGTTTGACATTCAAAGTGTTCATCAACTTATACCTAATTTATTTCCACCAAAGTACAAGACATGACGTTTGTTCTTTGTGTGATCGGTTCTTCTTAGTCTTGATGAGCATTCCCCGCTAGGCTTTTCCTCTACCTGCAAATCACTCACTTTCAATAGTGAGAAATCACTCACTTTGAATAGTGAGTTTCTATTGCATACATGTATAAACAACATTAACATTAAAGTAAAACAGTCAAAATCAAATAATAGCTTCTAGGCGTAACGCCTAGAATTACTAAACTTCTAGGCGATACGCTTAGATACGCAGGCGTATCGCCTACTGAATCATATGCTCCAAGCGATACGCTTGGAGCTGCCTTTCCAGGGATTTGGCCAATTTCGGCCAATTCCATACTTAGTCAAATTTTTGACTTTTTCACCTTGCTTCCTACCAGATTCCACCAACTGGTTTTCCACCATTTTTCAAGTCATTCAAACCTTAAAAAGAACACTTTTTAAACATGTTTTTTTTTAATCACATTAACGTACCTTATCCGAATCGAATTCGTACTATGCATTTACAAGTTCATCCAACCCGTTTGACCCGTTAGGACACCCCTTTGCTTTAAGGCTAAGAGTTTGGACCAATTGTAAGTTAATACTACCATAACCCATTGGCATACATGAAGGATAGTCCATTTTCGTAGGTCAACTACACCATTTAAACCTACAAGGGTTCTATGCACTTCATGTGCTTGTTACTATTATAAATATCTTAGTTTCAAGGATTATGATCCTAAACTCATGTGACTACATATTTATGCGTCAATTAGCTATATTAGGGAGTCACTACCTATCTGTTCAACCAATTTTGGGTTATTGCTACCCGTTTGACCCGTTAAGACGGGTCCACGCCTTTGGTGCCTACCAATTCCTTAATTGACCAAATTTTGGCATTGAGGTTCCATGGTTCTATAAACCATTTATGCTCCTCCATTACCCGTTACATGACGAGGGTTCTATTGCCCCATTTTCGTCCATTGCAACTTGTCATTCAATTTATGATTCCTCCGAACCTTGCTTATGGTCAATCTTTGTAATTGGAGAACCTTTTAGGCATTTAGGCTTCATGGTTCTTAGAACCATTCATCACCTATTAAAATTTCCCATGGCTTGTTCCATTTGTATAAAAGTATGCATAAAGTACTACTTGTGACTTAAACAATGTTACTCTACAATGAGCAATTTCACCAATTGTGGCTCCTTAGAACCATTTAACCTCTTTAACCCATTAACACGGGTTTCAGCTAGTCATATAAATCGTTAAGCAAGACTTTTGCATTCTAGTGTGGTTCCTATGGACCATTTATCTATTTCGACCCGTTTGACCCATAAACATGGGCTCTATAATTCGGGCACCATTTACAATCACATCTACTAACCATTTATGCTAACATCTAACAATTGTCCATTTTATTCACGTTGCCATGATTCCTAAGAACCATTTAGCATCCGTGTAGGTTTACTCATAAGGTTCCACATTACCCATCTATAATGTCATAATGTAACCCCATTCCAATGCATAAATGATTACTTAGAGCTTAACTCTAATGTTAGGTTTACTCCATAGTTTTAATGATCTTTACAACTCGTCACAACGGGCGAGTTTATTGTTTTTCTAGCATGTTTGCATTTCATGGCACTATAGCAACTATGAGTCATAAATGAAATATGTAACATAGCATAGAGTTACCTCGTGAGCTTGAACAATCTCTACCCGGTTTACCGCGTGATCATTCGCCTTGGTTGCCTAAAGTGGATTCATTTCTCATTAGATCCACATGACACCATAAATCATCAATTTACATATCATATTTTCCATATTTTAGTACTTGATTCAACTAAGTACTCACATTCAACTTTCGTAACGAATTTGCATCAAACATTTAGCATGTTTTCAAATATTTACATCCTATTAAGCTTTATGTCGAATAAGCATTCAAGGCATCTAACATGAATCATAATAGCCCATGTTCACAACTTTTCCACTTGAATCATTTTTTTTTTTACATCAAGACAACATAATTTCCATCTTGTATTTCCATATTATTAACCAAGTGTTCATTTAGGCATTTAGTCGAACACTTGGTGTGCATATGACATATATAAGAAAGATTAACTAGTTTGGTTTGGTTCAATTTCCATAACCTTGCATACTTGATGCTATAACTAACTTTCACAATAAAACACATCAATTGAATCATAGCAATTCATTAACACTTTAGGTTCACAAAACCCCAAACCCAAATGCCAATTTTCGTGACTTGGGTTTTATCCACCCTAACACTTGATGTTTAAACATCAAACTTAGCATTCAAGTATTTATGACATCTAAACACATAATAGAACCAAAAATCGCAGATTTAGCATCAATTCAAGACCCCATATTTCCGAATTTTAGAATGCAATTAACAAGGTAAACACTTACTTGTAAGCCTCGATTCTTAATCAATGAGAATTGCTTCGAGTTTCATGCTTAATCCCTAAAAATCACAGCTCATAGCCCTTGGATTTCTTAGATTGATTTTTAGGGCATGGATATGGATGAGGGAGATTGCTGGAGTTGCATATGCGTACCAGACCCCCTCCCCTCACGTTCTTTTCTTTTCTTTCTTTCTAAACTTTGAGTTATTGACTATTATGGTCCCTCTAATATGCATTTAGGTTATCTAAAACCCCAAATACCATTTTAACATATCAAAACCTCATGTTATCACATTTATTTTAGTTAGGACATAAGTTAGATGTATTCTAACTTTTTTATAAATTTAACATAAGTTGTAACGGAATTCCTGGATTCAAGATTAGGATGTTACAATTTATATATGTTTTTTATTTGCTTGGAAATCGGGTTGTTACAATATGTTATAGCTATTTTCACACAATTATTAAGTTAACTAATATGAAATAAAATGTATATAAGATGCTGGATCAACGAACTATTCTTTTTTATTAGAAGCAATGTTGTAATGAACAAGCAAAAAAATATTTTTTAAAACAATTTATATATAAACAATCATAGAAAATAAAAAATACGAAAATTTTGGATTTAATAATATATTATTTTCTAAAAGAACCGAAAGACAAATAGACATGCAATAAATATATTTAAGTTTATAAAATTTGATAAAACTAATTTTCGTTTGTATTTTGTAAAATGACATTTTTCCTTTTTTATCTTTCATGCATGGTTTAACATTCTATTAATTACAATTATACCACCACTACGTCTCTAGCGCCATGAGCGTTATGAAGAGGGATGACGCCCCACTACTACGTTTAGCCTAATACTCAAGGAAAGACTAATATGCAATAGATATGTATCCATAGATATGTACAATGATACTTAGCTCAATTGGCTAAGATGAGCTATCCAAAAACATGTAAAGTGAGAGGTTTTGAGTTCAAGTCGCACATGCATGGGACAAAAATTAAATGGGGGTCCATGTTAGGGCATAAGGTTTTCTCACCTATAGTGAGTTTTCTCCTAATAAGATGTGAAGATGATCGGGTGAATAGATAATCCCTTCGTCGTAATCTAAATTAACGTTAAAAAAATAGATACGTGTCACGTAAGCATGAATAGTTTCCCATCACTCATGTAATGGTGAATTGAAGGGAGCACTTATTTAAATTAATTATATAATCTGGCTCATTAATTATTTTAAAACAATTAATAAATTATGTTTAGAGAATTAAGCGTATGTGGTATGTTTGTGAAAACAAACTACGAGACAAGCAACGTTATAAAAAAACTTGTTTTTTTATTAAAATTTTGTATTCGAGTGTTTAGAGAAAGTAAACCAAACTATGTAAATTTTTTTTTATTAGAGAATGAGGTATGTCTGTGAGTTTGGTGGTGTGAGCCTACCAGTAGTAATTGGACTTGTCTGTGTGAGTTTACTTGAAGGGGTATGATATTGTGAGTTGTGTGGTGTGAGTTGGTATTATTTTATTATATATTTAAATATTTAAATAAAACATTTAAATAAAAAAATGGATATGATTGGTTGTAAAAATAAAAGCATTAAAGAATTGTAATTTTCACTCATCAAACTCACGCCACCACTTACACACGATACACGAGGCGGATAGTATCCCTTATGTGAGTTTGATGCCACATAGAACTAACATAGGGGTTTCACAAGGCATACCCATGGTCTTATAAAACCTTAACGGGTAAACGTTATCTAATTCTTTTTAGTGAAATATTATAATGAAAAATCTGAAGAAAATGCCACATGAACACCATGATTGGCTGAGAACCTTAAAAATGACTTACATCAAAATCTCCGGTTCGGCTTGAAAAGAGGGGTGGTGTTCCCCACTTTTACCGAGCCGATTTCCTTCATTGCCATTGCATTTTCCAAGTGATTTTATGTGAGGTGGTGTTTCTGGTGAGAAAAACTTGCCACGTCAGTCCTCGGTCTACTTCCTCATTAATTATGACTACTTTTCTTTATGTAAATGTTTGTGTGAATATGATGTTTGATTAAAAAAATGGAGTATAGTGTTATGGGTGGTGGTTTAGAATTTAGAATAGAAAAAAAAATCAAATCCATGTCCCACGCAGTTTGCTCTAGTCGCCAGCCCCGACTCACGCTCCTACTCATGATGGTTTGATTTTCACCATTTCATTGCTATGACTTACTTGATGATAAAAGAACTTGATTGCCAATTCAGTGGTGATATTTGTGGTCACAAGACAGACATATTTATCTGAAAGAAAAGTAAAAGTAGGTCGATTCATGAGGAAACGCCAAACAAGACATATGTCATGTTAGATACAATTATCCTTGCAGAAAAACAAAACACTATTAGATGAAAGTGGTAATGTTAGGCATGTGAAGATTGTCTGATCATTGATTATTAGTGTGAATACAGATTGGATTTTCATCATCTTCCTCTTGGAACCCTACCCCACCCCACCCACCTTTATTCTCAAATGTAGCCGTTGAAGAAAAAATTGCTTTTGCTATTTACATTTTCATATTATTTTACATCTTGGAGTTATCATTCTATTACTTTACATCTTGTAATTATTATTCCTTTTTACTATTGAAGCTTGAACATTTATATAAGGTGAGTTGGAAATTAATTAGTTAGTATGTATAAATTTACACTTTCGGAAAAAAAAAACAAGGATGACCGATTCAATACCTATAAGATTCTTAAACTAAATACGTATAAATTTACACTTCTGAATTGAAAAACGTAGAACCCAGGCCCGTCCTCTTAAAAGCTCCGCACATGTTCTTTTTAGCAATTGCCCTCAATTAATTCCTATCAAATCCGGAATGGGAATGAGATTGTCCTTAAAGTGCAATCACTTTTGCTCCCTCTTTAATTCACCACTTCTTCCCCACAACCTTAATTTGCCAGCAACACTTCAAGCTTCAACATTAAAACCAAAAGTTTTATAACAGTAAATATGATGTTCAAATTCACCCTTTACTGTATTAAAGATTTAACATAGTTTCTCAAACACGGTTAAAAAAATTAAAAAATATCAAGCCCAATTTACCTTTATAACTTTGGTTTATAGTGAAAAAAATAGGCCCATGCCCTAGAAGACAGACTGGACTGGAGTGAAGGGCAGATCCTAGAAGATCTTGGGTCTGGTTAATAGATAGGTTATAAACCAGTGGTTCCATTCCAGCACCCACCTTGCCTGCTGGTCACACTTCATTTTTTAATCACTCAAACTAAACTCCAAGAATCAAACACTTGCCTCCTGCTTGCTACTACTTACTTACTTACTCACTACTGTCCTCATCTCAACCTCATTATCCATCACTAATGAAAGAAGATTCACATTTCTCTGCAACCTTCGCCCTTCTCTTTATCGGTAACATCTTTTTCCATCACTTCAATTCATTCCCCCCAATTTCATTTTCTTGTTATTGTTAAACTTAAAAAAAAAGTTCTTTTTTTTTTTGTAGGGTTTCTGTTTCCGATGATGGTGGGTTCAGTGGGGATCAACTACGGCCAGATCGCGAACAACCTCCCCTCGCCGGACCACGTGGTTCCGCTGGTCAAAGCCATCGGAGCCACCAGAGTCAAGCTCTACGACGCCGATCCGAAAGTCCTGAAAGCTTTCGCAAATACGGGGGTCGAGTTCATCGTGGGGCTGGGAAACGAGTATCTTTCCAAGATGACAGATCCAGATAACGCCCAGCAATGGGTCAAGTCAAACGTCCAGGCTTACTTACCGGCGACCAAAATCACCTCCATTGCCGTCGGAAACGAAGTGTTGACTTTCAACGACACTTCCCTCTCCGGCTGCTTACTTCCGGCGATGCAGAGCGTCCACACCGCTCTCGTGAAGATGAAACTCGACAGCCAGATCACCGTCACCACCGCCCACTCCGTCGCTATTCTCCAAAACTCCTACCCTCCGTCCGCCGGCGCGTTCCGGCCAGATCTGAAACAATGCATCTCTCCGATTCTGGATTTCCTTTCCAAAACCTGCTCTCCGTTTTTAATAAACGCCTACCCTTTCTTCGCGTATAAGGCGGATCCGAAGCAAGTTCCGTTAGATTTCGTTCTTTTTCAGCCGAACGCCGGAGTTGTGGATCCGGCGAACAATTTACACTACGATAACATGTTGTTCGCTCAGATCGACGCGGTTTACGCGGCTCTGAACCGGCTGGGGTACAAGAAACTCCCGGTTCAGATCTCGGAGACCGGCTGGCCGTCGAAAGGAGACGAAGACGAGCTCGGAGCGTCGCCGGAAAACGCGAAGAAATACAACGGGAATTTGTTGAAAATAGTTAGTCAGAAGAAAGGGACTCCGGCGAGGCCGAATATTGATTTGAACATCTTCGTATTTGCTATGTTTAACGAGAATTTGAAGCCCGGGCCCACGTCGGAGAGGAACTACGGGTTGTTTAAACCCGACGGAACTCCGGCGTACGGTTTGGGGTTTTCCGGGATCGGGGTGTCCGGTGGTAATTCGACTGGGACAGGTGGTGGAAACGGCGGCGGATCGAATGGGCCGTCGGTGTATTTGTCGCCGCCGGCGAACTCTTCGAGTGGGTACCTGGCGATTTCTTCGTCGGCGGTGAGTTTTTTTTTCTGACACTTATCTTTTGCGTACGATTTGCTAAATTGCGCTTGTCGTGGGTTGTTGGGGAATAATTACTTGACACGTAAGACACACGTCATAAAATGTCCATATATAAATGGATAGATACAAACCGCATGTGTAAAAAATCAACTTCTCTTTATGTCGACAACAACCGACTTAAAACTATGTCGTTTTGCTAATTTCACATGTTTATGATTATAGGATTTTTTTTTTTAAAAAAAAAAATCATCTTTGGGGTGAATAAAATCTTGGCTTTTCTTAGAAGAAAAAAGGATTAAAGGTTTTGTTGTATTTGCAGGAAAGAATGGTTTGGAGCAGCTGGAGAAGATTAAGCGTGGGATTAGTGTTAATGGTGGTTGCATATTTGATGGGTTAAATTATGAATGAATGAATGAATGTTGTTGTGGTTCACTCTTTGTAGTTTGGAAATTCTTTAATTAAATCTTGTGTCATATGTGCATCATTTTCAATGTGTTTTGTTTTGCACGAAATCGGGAGTTTCAATTTACCTTTCACACAAAGATAAAAAAAGAAAAAGGAGATGATGGCTTGCACATGACTTCAAGAATACAACGGGTTTTTATATTATTTAACATGTATATAATTTTCTCTTCTTTCTTAAAGTAAACAAACTAGTTATTTATCTATATCTTCTATATATATATATAATAAAAAAAAAGTTTTTGGCAACACAATTTGTCATGTGGCACCACCACATTCACCCTCAACAATTTTTCCCGCCAATAAACATTCATAAGCGGATCTTCTAATTTTGGATATATATATCCACTATTTATTTGTTGTAGCGGATCTTCTAATTTTGGATATATATACCCTATATTTATTTATTGTCTTCTAAATTATTTAATAACCAATTACTTAATTTAATATATAATATAGTTTATTAAGTTACATCTATCTATATGACTATATATATTTATACTCTATACTATATAATAAACAAAAAGTTTGGTCATAATTTAATTAATAAAAAAATAAACTTGACATCATCACAAAATTTTGAATTAACCCGTGTAACACACGTGGATAAAAAACTAGTTTATTTATATATGTTTATTTTACGGTTAACTTAGGTTTAAGTCCAAGAGACAGTGAGATTTGCTCACTTTAACAATTTGAATACGAAATCTTAGTTATTATCAATTCGTTATGTGAGGTTTTGAATTTATAACGATTGGAGTATTTTTAATAATAGGGTTAGATATTTCTCTTAAATCTGGTATTTAGTTAATTTATACATAAGACATTGGCGCTGAGTGCTGCGGACAAAGGCAGAATGACAATGACAGATGAAGGATGAGCTAAAATCGGGTCCTTCTGGTTTTAAACAAAATATAAATTCACATTAACAGTCCTTTTGTTATAAAACAAGATGGTGACCGGTCCGTTCGCGATTCGTGGTGGGCTACCCATTTTTCAAAACGTCGTGATCAAAGTCGAAAACTCTAAAAGTGAGCTAAAAGTTGACCACCTGCGTTTAAGCCTGAAAAAAATACTTGTACATGACGTACACGTGGCCTAACACGTGACCACGTGTCGTTAAACCATTGGCCTAGATACCATACATGGCCTAACACATGACCACGTGTTGCAAAAACATTGGCCTAGATATGACGCGTGGCCTAACACGTGTCCATGTGTCAGCACATGGCCTAACACGTGGGCACATGTCACAAAACCATTGGCTCTAGATATGAATAGTGACTTTTGTGTCACAACCTCCCAATTATTATTGTAATATATAGGGTGAGGTTCATTGTAGACACCCATAAGTGTAGACAGGTAAACACCTTTTTTCACCATTAATTTTCTTGATATAATGGTTGTGATTAATCTTCTTTTTTCTTTTTTCACACGTTTCAAACAATTTCACATGTGAAAAAGAGTTATTTCACATTCGAAAGTGTCTACAAATTTTTTTTCACATGCGAAATTGTTTGAAAAAAAATAAAAAATAAATAAAAAAATATAAAAAAAAAGAAAAGAAAAGAAAATGTTTTTTTCACATGCGAAATTGTTTGAAAAGTGTAAAAAAAAGAAAAAGAAAATTAATCACAACCATTAGATCAAGAGATCTAATGGTGAAAAATGGTGTCTACCTGTCTACATTTATGGGGGTGTCTACAATGAACTTTTCACGTAATATATATATATATAGGGTAAGAATCATGTGAAAACAACTTTTATTGCGAAAACACGAAAACAAATATTAAAACCTCTATAACTTTTTCATAAGTTAATATTTTTATAAAAATTTTGCACCAAAATCCTTAAAATTATGTTATCTTTAGTTATTGGAAAAAATTTAAAAATTAATCAAATTTTTTAAAAAATTATTATTGCACAGGTGCAATATTTATTATTATTATTATTATTGCACATATGCAATAATATTAAAACCTTTATAACTTTTTTCATATGTTAAAATTTTTTATAAAAAATTGCACCATAAATCTTATAATTCTGTTATCTTTAATTCTGGAGAAAATTAAAAAAAATTCAACGTTTTTTTTATTTTTTTATTATTGCACATGTGCAATAAAAATTTATTATTGCACATGTGCAATAATATTAAAACCTCTATAACTTTTTCATACGTTAATATTTTTGATAAAAAATTATACCATAATAGATCTTATAATTCTATTATCTTTAATTCTGGAAAAAATTAAAAAAAATTAACATTTTTTTGTTAATATTGCACATGTATATATATATATATATATATATATATATATATATATATATATATATATATATATATAGGGGGAGAATCATTTGAGAACCAATTTGGTTTGAGAACTTTTAAGAACCATTCTAAGCCACTAGTTTATATATATGGAAATCCCCCTATGAATTTGAATGTTTCCCCCCCCCCCCCCCCCTGAAAATTAGTGGCTCAGAATGGTTTTCAAAAGTTCTCATTTAAACCTAAACATATATATATATATATATATATATATATATATATATATATAGTGAAAAGTTCATTGTAGACACCCCCATAAGTGTAGACAGGTAGACACCTTCTTTCACCATTAGATCTCTTGATCTAATGGTTGTGATTAATTTCCTTTTTCCTTTTTTTCTTTTTTCTTATTATCCAGAAAATTTCACATGTGAAAAATAGCTATTTCACATGCGAAAGTGTCTACAATGAACCTCACCCTATATATATATATATATATATATATATATATATATATATATATATATATAAAGGGTAAAATGAAAACCACTCCGAGTTGGAAAAACTTTGAAAACTCTTTAAAAACGGGGTCAAATTTTTTTTTTCCTTTAATTTTTTTATGGTGATTCTTTAGGTTATAGGTTACTCCTAGGTGGAAAAAAATCAAAAAACGCCTCGGGGATATTTTTTATAAAAAATCTCAAAAAAGGGCCTTGTTACATATGTAACACTCTGTACATATGTTTGTTACATATGTAACAACAAAACTTGTTACATTTTAAAAAAAAATCTCCGAGGCGTTTTTTTGATTTTTTTTTCCATCAATGGATAGCCTATAACCTAAAGAATCACCATAAAAAAATTAAAGGAAAAAAAACTTTTTAACCCCGTTTTTTAAGAGTTTTCAAAGTTTTTCCAACTCGGAGTGGTTTTCCACAGATCCCTACCCTATATATATATATATATAACTGGAATTCAATGAAAAATCAAACTTCGCTAGTCACAAACACTCAAATCATTATAAATTAGAAACCTCAAAAAAGCAATTGATAATAACTGGAATTGATACTTATATGGTTATAATGAACAAACATAGGACTCAAACATAAATTAACTTATAATTGATAACATTGAAGATTTAAGATCAAACATAAATTAACTTATAATTGATAACATTGAAGATTTGAAATAGTAAAAATAGATTTAAATAATCTTAACTATTGTCTATTAGTCGACAATAATCCCATCAATTTTTTTTGTAATATAACAGTTTAATCTTTATACCCTATTTTTTTTATAACTCTCACTAACCATCGTTACAATATGTTGACGTGGAAAATATATATATAAAAAAAAAGAAAAATAGATTTAAATAATCTCAACTATTGTCTATTGGCCGGCAATAATCATTAGTAACGACTTTTAACTAGTGAAAACTAAAATTAAACCGTTGAGACTTGAAACCAAGCCAAACCAAATAGTTAGCAACGATTTGGCTTTGGTTTGGGCTTTTAGGGAAAAAACAAGTTTGTCTATCTTTTAACATAAGTTGTTTAAAATTGAAGTTACAAATACAAGTTGTGCAGAATTATTTCGGAGTTTACAAATTACAAGCTTAAACTAGAAGCTCCGATGTATTAATATAGAACTTTATTTGGAGGCTACTAAGCCTACTACTAATGAATTTATGTGGGATTCTAAATTTAGTCCAATTTAGTTTAATAACAGTATTCATAGTATGTTTCTTATAAATATATGAGTGTAGACTTTAAAATTTGAAGTTTGTTTGTGAGTGGTTGTGAGTAAAGGAGAGAAAAAAAAAATTACTGTTTATTTGCATATTTGACAAAAAAATGTTTATTTTCCTAAAATTTGAGGTTTAGTTGTGATGAAAGAGAGATATAAAGATATAAAACATATTATTTAATTGTGGTTGTGAATGAAATATAGAAAAAAAAGTAATGATAAATGTATAAATTATATGGATACGGATATATATGCTCCGATAAAAATAAATATGTTGATATAAAAAAATTTAAATTTTTTTATACAATTAATTATATGGTGCGGTTTGGTTTTATACATTTTAAAATTTTTAAAACCATAAGCCAAACCATTAGTTATAGTCTTAAAACTTCAAAGCTGCAAGCCAAACGGTAAAAGGAAAACCAACCGTAAAGTCAAATCGTTAACCGATTTAGACAGTTTCACAGTTTAAACGGAACCGTAAACCCTACCCAAAATCCGGCCTCGTTTTCTTTCTTTCTTCCTGTTGGGCCAATGCAATTTTGATTGGCTGGTCCAATTAATTTAGCCCAGCAACCTATCTATTCTGGGCTTCTTGCTTTAATTTATGAGCTGCCCATTAAACGGAATTAATGGATCGAAGTTACAGATTAGCACGGTTAAGCCTAAATTATTTTAAGGAAAATTGGATTTTAATAATACGAATTATCACTCATTGGCCGATAATAATACGAATTATCACCTTGGCACACAATAATACCAATTAACCATTCCGGTCTCTAGAATGATACACCGTTAGTTTTTCACTAACGGCGTTAGTCTCTTGCTGACGTGGAACCCTCCAAATCAAGCCACGTCAGCAAACTACTAGGCCACGTCAGGTTCCACGTCAGCAAGAGACTAACGCCGTTAGTGAAAAACTAACAGTGTATCATTCTAGAGACCGGAATGGTTAATTGGTATTATTGTGTGCCAAGGTGATAATTCGTATTATTATCGGCCAATGAGTGATAATTCGTATTATTAAAATCCAATTTTCCTTATTTTAATCCAGTTAATTATTTCTGATAGTTTTCTCGTTCTTTTCATTTCCTTTTAGCATACCATGACCATTTTAACAATTATAGGTAAAACATATACACTACATAAATAATGTAAAATAGTAAATAAGACTATTTACAACGCTAACGTTCATTCTTCCTACAAAGAGTCCTAATCATCATGCAAAATCAGTTTTTTACTCATTATTCCAAATCATTCTCATAAACATTTTTTTACCCTAACGTTGCATTTCCTACAAAGCACACATTTATTTTCACATCATCATTTTTTTATATTTTATTTATGAATAACAAATATTATAAAATTAAATAATTAGATATAAATAATAAATATTTAACAATTAATTATGTTTAATATATATATATATATATATATATATATATATATATATATATATATATATTGAAAATTCATTATAGACACCCCCATAAGTGTAAACATGTAGACACTTTTTTCACTATTAAATCTCTTGTGTAACACCCGAGTTACTATTGTGAAAAATAACGTTAAAACGTTAACTATATATTTGGTCCCAGAAAATTTTCTCGAAATATTACCGTGTTTAAACGTTCACACTTACAAAAACTTTATTATTGCGCTTACAACCAAGCAACCATGTTTCTTTAAGACATCACGATTACGAATTACGAATCGTGAGTAGATTTTTCCTTCAAGTGTTCGGTCTTGAGCAAGCTTGACGAATCCAGCTACATCTTATGTTTTCATGCATTTCCAACACTAATATGTCATCATATAACGTGATGAAACAATGGAGATTATGATAAATTATAGAAATAAGCAAAAAAATCAACTTTCGGGAAGGTTCCCACCGTAAGCTACTCCGCCACCGTAGCTTACGGTGGCTCCAGGAGCCTTACGGTGGCCAGATTCTGACCTACGGTGGAACTTTCATGCTGAAGCCAGCGTAAGCTACGGTGGCCAAAGTAAGCTACGGTGGCTTCAGGTTAAATCTTCCATTTTGCTACTCGATTTTACCAAGTATTCTTTTGGGTCTTTACCCATCATGTTTCCAGCCTTCAATGCAGCTTATACACCTATCTATAAGCAAAATTATCGTACATGGATTATGTGGTTCTTACGAGCAAGCTACTTACCGGATTCATTTCGTATTTCCAACCCATTTGACCCGTTAAGTCTCACGTATTTACCTGTGATCGCACATGGGCTAATCCACCATATTTACGCATAGGACAATCACATAATTTGCACCCACATTGCTACAAGGCAACTCTTACACATATAGCCATGGTTTACCTTTGTTAAGTAACTCTACACTAACATCATAAGCATTTATCTATGATTCTTTGAACGTTCGTCAACAACACATTTTATTCACTTGTCTTGTTTTCGCTATACCACATGACAAGTTATATACTTTAGACTCATTGGTATATCTCATTAGAGTCATTTAACCCATCATGACCCATTAACCAAAGTCTTACGATTCATTTACCAATCTATTCATGTTAACATCTAATTATGGTTTCTATGAACCATGTAGTTAACAAATTATAATTGCACATATATATGGTTCTCATGAACCCATTTAACCCGTTAGCATGAATCCTACGATTCATTTACCAACCGTTGTCACTTTAAAATCTAATTATTGTTTCTATGCACCATTTAATTAACAAACTATAATGGCACCCATATATGGTTCTCATGAACCCATTTGACCCGTTAGCATGAATCCTAAGATTCATTTATCAATCATTGTCATTTACCATCTAATTATGGTTTTTATGAGCCATGTAGCTCTCAAGTAAAGTTAACATACAAGGTTCAACATTACACATCTAAGATGTCATAATGTAACCTTGTTTGATACATCTTTAAATCATTGGAGTTTAGCTCCAACGGATTGATATCTTAATTAATCTCAATTACATATTTTCCCACAAGGGCTATTGCTTTTCTAGTCGGCATACATTTCACATTTTTAAAGCAACTATAGATAATTATATGAAATGTGTAACATAGCAAAGATGTTACCTTGTGGTCTTCAAAATCATTACCCGATTTGCATATGCTCCATTGCCCGGTTGCCTATAGTGGATTCAATCCTTGTTAGATCCACACGACATCATAAACCACCAATATACAATCAAATATGAGCAATTCAACTTGTCCATTCTTACTAAAATTTTAGAAAAGTGAATTATTGCACCATATTCTCAGCAGTGCTGCTGTAATGGTCTTTTTCGACAACCCTAGAAATTTTTCTAGCATTCCATATTCAAAGATAAAATGTAGTATACGGAAAGACCTTTTCAGGCGTATATCGTACGCCTTCTAACGAATTTTCTACGATTTTATACGATTTTTATAAAAACAGGACAGCAGCTATTTTTATTTCCAACAGCATGCTGGAAAATTAAATGGCCATATTAACGGGTCATTTTGACCCATTATTACTCAGATTCAGTTTCAAGCGTTCAAACACGAAACATAGTATTCACAGCAAGCTTTTCGATCGTGTATCATACATTCTAAACGGGTATACGAGTCATCTTCTACAGTATTTTCAAAACAGCCCACAACTCTATTTTCATCCTTTTTATGGTTTTTTTACACCTTTCCATTTAACACACTTTACAAGCATGGATTTCAAAATTTATGCACGATCTTAGTTCATGATCTCAAGTAGTGTAAATTTCCTACATTTAGTCATGAATTCAAGAATTCCATCTAGGTTAAGCATTTCATCAAACAATTGGCGTGCATAAAACAATATCAACATATTTCACCCAATTGGTTTATGTTTTGCATCCATGTTTGCCTAACATGCGTATATAATGATTTCGTTGCATCTACATATAATATTAATGTATTGCAACTTCAAATAACACCCAAGTTCCATAAATACCATCAAGATTTACAAATCTTAGCTCCCAAGAACCTAAATTCGTGACTTAAGGTTTACCCCACCAAAACTTGATATATAGGTCGAATTGGAATGCACTATGGTGTTCAAATCATCATTCAAACATCATACAACACATAGGAAACGAATTACAGCCCCATCTCATCAATTGAAGGCTTAAATTTTTCGAATCTAAGCATGCAATTACATGAGGGTTACTTACTTGACAAGTTCCAAGAGATTGACAATGGTTGAAGCTTCCAATTTCTTGTTTCAAGGCTTAAAAATCGCAGCTCCATCTTCCTAATCACTGATTTCGATTTTTAGGCAAGAACAAGGTGGGTTTGGGGGTCTGGAGATCGTGATTCACTATTAGCCCCATCTCCCTTTTTTTTTCTTTTATTAAAATCACCAACTTGCATATTAAGTCCCTCATGTTTCATATTTTAATAAAACTCAGCCCAAATCTTATATTTACATGTTTTAACCAAAACTTTCATGTAAATATCTTGTAGATACACCACGTTAAATGTACCATCAAATTAGAATTCACACTTAACGTGAATTTAACGTCATTTTAACCATATGAAATTTGGGATGTTACATCTTGATTTATTGGTTGTGATTAAATTTTTTTTTTCTTCATTATTCAGAAAATTTCATATGTGAAAAAGAGTCATTTCACATGCGAAAATGTCTACAATGAACCCCACCCTATATATATATATATACACTTTTTAAAGTTACATTTTTTTTAAAAATGAATGTTTAGTAAATTCATTTATTTTGTTTATATATGTAGCAACATCAATGGTTTAGTGGTGGGCGAATATAGACATATTTGAGAAGGCGTTGGTCGAATATAAGAGAGTTTATGAGAAGAAAGTTTTTACTCATGTTGAAGCTTGGAAAGTGGTCAAAGATCATCCAAAATGGGCCGCACCACCAAGGAACGTTGGTGAGATTAGTCAAACCAAAAAAAGATCAAAGACCTCGAAGTCGGGTGATTACACTACATCAAATGAAATGGGCTCGAGCCAATTGCCGAGTCATCTACCTGACTTGAACGAGGATTCCATTCCGACACACCTAACTCGTAAAGGAAGCAAGAAGTCGGCCAAATCGTCTTTCAAGGGATCAGTGGGTGCTTTGGAAATATTTCAAAACAAATCGGGATAAAGAAAGGGAGGCGAAGACATTGCTTCAAGAAAAAACCCACCAAAAGAAAGATGAGCTGTATGCGGTGGTTAAAGAGACGATGAAATTCCAAAAAGAGACTTTGAAACGTCAAATAACATCCACCCTAACTTGTTACCACTCATCCTTGAAGAAAAACGTCAAGTCGCCAAGAGATATGGTTGGCCTTGTGATTTCTTGATTGTTTGATTTGATAATTATGTGGTGTGTGTTTATTTATTTTTAAGCTTGTTTTATTTTTTTTAGAAATTTTTATATATATTTTTTGAATTTTAATGAATGTTTAATTTTATGTTAAGAATTTTATATTTAAATTTTAGTTTAAAATTTATGTTAAGAATTTAATTATAGAAATTAATTTGTAATTAAAAAAAAAATAATATTTTTTTTTATCTGAAGCCTTAAGATAGTTTTGATGATTACACCCTTTGAAAAACTACCCTAATTCCCTAAGGTCATGTGGTATACCCATAGCCATGTTAAAATTGAACAACGCCACGTCAACGATGACTACATTTTAACATCACATAACTTGGAAGGGGTATACATGGTGGTGTTGTGTTATGTGGTGTTGAAGTATTTTTTATTACCTTAAACAAAAACTAATAATTAAAAACAACTATATTAATTATTTGATTGGACAAATACATTATCTCTCCTCTTTCATGTCGGCGCCGAAGATATGGCAGAGGTCCATGGCACAACTGCGGGGCGGTGTTGACGCCGTATAGCGCCCAAAAAGTGAACTTTCGTACTACCCCCTCCCCTAACTTTTTTTTTACCGAACAAAAAAAAAACCTAATCTCCGCAAGGAGTCACTCGGCAAACGGAGCTCCTTACGAGAGCCAGCATTAGTTGTTGAACACATTCCAGAGAAAACCAACATCCGCAAACGGCCGGGTGGTAAAACCTGTTGGGCTTAGAGATTAAACTCGTAATCTTTCAGTCTCGAGTCGATCTTCTCCTCATTGCCGGCTACCATTAGACATGCCCTAGTGCTTCAATATTTATAACTACATTTGTTTCCTTCACCTCGCAAGCCTCTTTGTTTTCACATGTTTTATATTCTCTTACTTTAACTAACTACAATGTCGGATTGGTGATGGCGATGGTAGCGGTTCAATTGAGAGAGTCAAGAGGGAAGCGAGTTTTGGCATGGAGAGGGAAATTAGTAGGCTTGTTTAAAAAGTTTGTGGCACAAATTAAAAAAAAAATATTCTTTTAATTTTTGACACAAATTAAAAATAGTTTTTTTATAACTTTTATATATAGCAACACTATACGCGTTTTAAAAATAAAAAAAACGCTCGTTTTTAAGATAAAAAAACGCTCGTTTTTTATGATGTAATTTAAAAATATATATATGTCGTATCTAAGATTATGAAAGTTTAAAAAAATATATAGGGTGAATTCTAACTACATTAATTGTAGTTAGGGAGGCGGTATGGTTGTGGCTCCAAGGGCTGGCTCCATGTGGAACCGCGTGGCTCCTTGGGCCAACGATACCATGTATAGTGGCTCCCCCACCTGGCTCCAAATTTCCGGTTCCTAGTGGTTTCCAGAAGCCATGCGAAGCCAGCCCCATTCGACCGTTGGAGAGAGTGTGGTAACGGTCAACCCTGCTTTTGTTGGTGGAGCAAGCCACACCATGTGGTGTGGCTTCAAATGGCTTCCAAAAATCTCAAATTGAGTTGGCATCTTCTAATTGGTTGGTGGGCATGGCTTCACCAAACCACCCTACCACCATACCCCTCCCCTTAGTGGGTTATATGACAGGGATAGACCTAAAATGGGGTGGTTAGGCTATCCATAGTGGATAACCCCATCCTAGGGTTATGCGACATGTGGCAGCCATCTCATCAAGAGGGGTTATAGGAAAAATGTGTGTAGTGGATAACCCCCCATAATGCCCCTTGTATTCATTATTTAATTATTAATTTTTTTAGTTTTTTTAAAGTCAATAAAATAAAAAGAGTAAATTACAATTTACGTCCTTTGGGAAGTATGCAAATTTCACTTTTCGTCCTTAAACTAAAGGAATAACAGAAAACGTCATTTATATTTATGGTTTGTTTCAAATCACGTCCTTTCGTCTAACGGACATTAAATTTGTCCGTTAAACCAGGTCATGTGCAAGGCACATGGGGGAAATATGGTCATTTATTCTTTTAATATAGAGCAAATTACATTTTACGTCCTTTAAGAATTACAAAAATTTCAATTTACGTCCTTAAACTAAGGAAATAACAAAAAGGTCCTTTAAGTTTATACTTTGTTACACCTTACATCATTTTCTCTAACAAACATTAATTTTTTCCGTTAAGCTATGTCAACTGCATTGCACATGAGGATATAATTGTCTTTTTATATTATAGGGCCATTTTGTAAATAAATAGAAGTATAAAACTTATATGAATATAATTCTTTTTATAAAATAAATAAAAATCCGATCAGACCAAACTTCAATATCTCCAGTCTCCATCACATTTTAATTCCTCCATGGCACCGCTGCTTCTCTACCAAACCCTCTGTCGCCGCCCCGGCTCCACCTCTGACC
>JBCNJP010000021.1:5897657-5924214 GCA_039602395.1 Deinandra increscens subsp. villosa | reverse complement strand
AGTATAGTGTTATGGGTGGTGGTTTAGAATTTAGAATAGAAAAAAAAATCAAATCCATGTCCCACGCAGTTTGCTCTAGTCGCTAGCCCCTGACTCACCCTCCTACTCATGATGGTTTGATTTTCACCCTTTCATTGCATATGACTTGATGATAAAAGAACTTGATTGCCAATTCAGTGGTGATATTTGTGGTCACAAGACAGACATATTTATCTGAAAGAAAAGTAAAAGTAGGTCGATTCATGAGGAAACGCCAAACAAGACATATGTCATGTTAGATACAATTATCCTTGCAGAAAAACAAAACACTATTAGATGAAAGTGGTAATGTTAGGCATGTGAAGATTGTCTGATCATTGATTATTAGTGTGAATACAGATTGGATTTTCATCATCTTCCTCTTGGAACCCTACCCCACCCCACCCACCTTTATTCTCAAATGTAGCCGTTGAAGAAAAAATTGCTTTTGCTATTTACATTTTCATATTATTTTACATCTTGGAGTTATCATTCTTTATTACTTTACATCTTGTAATTATTATTCCTTTTTACTAGTGAAGCTTGAACATTTATATAAGGGGAGTTGGAAATTAATTAGTTAGTATGTATAAATTTACACTTTCGGAATAAAAAAACAAGGATGACCGATTCAATACCTATAAGATTCTTCAAACGAAATACGTATAAATTTACACTTCTGAACTGAAAAACGTAGAACCCAGGCCCGTCCTCTTAAAAGCTCCGCACATGTTCTTTTTAGCAATTGCCCTCAATTAATTCCTATCAAATCCGGAATGGGAATGAGATTGTCCTTAAAGTGCAATCACTTTTGCTCCCTCTTTAATTCACCACTTCTTCCCCACAACCTTAATTTGCCAGCAACACTTCAAGCTTCAACATTAAAACCAAAAGTTTTATAACAGTAAATATGATGTTCAAATTCACCCTTTACTGTATTAAAGATTTAACATAGTTTCTCAAACACGGTTAAAAAAATATAAAAAATATCAAGCCCAATTTACCTTTATAACTTTGGTTTATAGTGAAAAAAAATAGGCCCATGCCCTAGAAGACAGACTGGACTGGAGTGAAGGGCAGATCCTAGAAGATCTTGGGTCTGGTTAATAGATAGGTTATAAACCAGTGGTTCCATTCCAGCACCCACCTTGCCTGCTGGTCACACTTCATTTTTTAATCACTCAAACTAAACTCCAAGAATCAAACACTTGCCTCCTGCTTGCTACTACTTACTTACTCACTCACTACTGTCCTCATCTCAACCTCATCATCCATCACTAATGGAAGAAGATTCACATTTCTCTGCAACCTTCGCCCTTCTCTTTATCGGTAACATCTTTTTCCATCACTTCAATTCATTCCCCCCAATTTCATTTTCTTGTTATTGTTAAACTTAAAAAAAAAGTTCTTTTTTTTTTTGTAGGGTTTCTGTTTCCGATGATGGTGGGTTCAGTGGGGATCAACTACGGCCAGATCGCAAACAACCTCCCCTCGCCGGACCACGTGGTTCCGCTGGTCAAAGCCATCGGAGCCACCAGAGTCAAGCTCTACGACGCCGATCCGAAAGTCCTGAAAGCTTTCGCAAATACGGGGGTCGAGTTCATCGTGGGGCTGGGAAACGAGTATCTTTCCAAGATGACAGATCCAGATAACGCCCAACAATGGGTCAAGTCAAACGTCCAGGCTTACTTACCGGCGACCAAAATCACCTCCATTGCCGTCGGAAACGAAGTGTTGACTTTCAACGACACTTCGCTCTCCGGCTGCTTACTTCCGGCGATGCAGAGCGTCCACACCGCTCTCGTGAAGATGAAACTCGACAGCCAGATCACCGTCACCACCGCCCACTCCGTCGCTATTCTCCAAAACTCCTACCCTCCGTCCGCCGGCGCGTTCCGGCCAGATCTGAAACAATGCATCTCTCCGATTCTGGATTTCCTTTCCAAAACCTGCTCTCCGTTTTTAATAAACGCCTACCCTTTCTTCGCGTATAAGGCGGATCCGAAGCAAGTTCCGTTAGATTTCGTTCTTTTTCAGCCGAACGCCGGAGTTGTGGATCCGGCGAACAATTTACACTACGATAACATGTTGTTCGCTCAGATCGACGCGGTTTACGCGGCTCTGAACCGGCTGGGGTACAAGAAACTCCCGGTTCAGATCTCGGAGACCGGCTGGCCGTCGAAAGGAGACGAAGACGAGCTCGGAGCGTCGCCGGAAAACGCGAAGAAATACAACGGGAATTTGTTGAAAATAGTTAGTCAGAAGAAAGGGACTCCGGCGAGGCCGAATATTGATTTGAACATCTTCGTATTTGCTATGTTTAACGAGAATTTGAAGCCCGGGCCCACGTCGGAGAGGAACTACGGGTTGTTTAAACCCGACGGAACTCCGGCGTACGGTTTGGGGTTTTCCGGGATCGGGGTGTCCGGTGGTAATTCGACTGGGACAGGTGGTGGAAACGGCGGCGGATCGAATGGGCCGTCGGTGTATTTGTCGCCGCCGGCGAACTCTTCGAGTGGGTACCTGGCGATTTCTTCGTCGGCGGTGAGTTTTTTTTTCTGACACTTATCTTTTGCGTACGATTTGCTAAATTGCGCTTGTCGTGGGTTGTTGGGGAATAATTACTTGACACGTAAGACACACGTCATAAAATGTCCATATATAAATGGATAGATACAAACCGCATGTGTAAAAAATCAACTTCTCTTTATGTCGACAACAACCGACTTAAAACTATGTCGTTTTGCTAATTTCACATGTTTATGATTATAGGATTTTTTTTTTTAAAAAAAAAAATCATCTTTGGGGTGAATAAAATCTTGGCTTTTCTTAGAAGAAAAAAGGATTAAAGGTTTTGTTGTATTTGCAGGAAAGAATGGTTTGGAGCAGCTGGAGAAGATTAAGCGTGGGATTAGTGTTAATGGTGGTTGCATATTTGATGGGTTAAATTATGAATGAATGAATGAATGTTGTTGTGGTTCACTCTTTGTAGTTTGGAAATTCTTTAATTAAATCTTGTGTCATATGTGCATCATTTTCAATGTGTTTTGTTTTGCACGAAATCGGGAGTTTCAATTTACCTTTCACACAAAGATAAAAAAAGAAAAAGGAGATGATGGCTTGCACATGACTTCAAGAATACAACGGGTTTTTATATTATTTAACATGTATATAATTTTCTCTTCTTTCTTAAAGTAAACAAACTAGTTATTTATCTATATCTTCTATATATATATATAATAAAAAAAAAGTTTTTGGCAACACAATTTGTCATGTGGCACCACCACATTCACCCTCAACAATTTTTCCCGCCAATAAACATTCATAAGCGGATCTTCTAATTTTGGATATATATATCCACTATTTATTTGTTGTAGCGGATCTTCTAATTTTGGATATATATACCCTATATTTATTTATTGTCTTCTAAATTATTTAATAACCAATTACTTAATTTAATATATAATATAGTTTATTAAGTTACATCTATCTATATGACTATATATATCTATACTCTATACTATATAATAAACAAAAAGTTTGGTCATAATTTAATTAATAAAAAAATAAACTTGACATCATCACAAAATTTTGAATTAACCCGTGTAACACACGTGGATAAAAAACTAGTTTATTTATATATGTTTATTTTACGGTTAACTTAGGTTTAAGTCCAAGAGACAGTGAGATTTGCTCACTTTAACAATTTGAATACGAAATCTTAGTTATTATCAATTCGTTATGTGAGGTTTTGAATTTATAACGATTGGAGTATTTTTAATAATAGGGTTAGATATTTCTCTTAAATCTGGTATTTAGTTAATTTATACATAAGACATTGGCGCTGAGTGCTGCGGACAAAGGCAGAATGACAATGACAGATGAAGGATGAGCTAAAATCGGGTCCTTCTGGTTTTAAACAAAATATAAATTCACATTAACAGTCCTTTTGTTATAAAACAAGATGGTGACCGGTCCGTTCGCGATTCGTGGTGGGCTACCCATTTTTCAAAACGTCGTGATCAAAGTCGAAAACTCTAAAAGTGAGCTAAAAGTTGACCACCTGCGTTTAAGCCTGAAAAAAATACTTGTACATGACGTACACGTGGCCTAACACGTGACCACGTGTCGTTAAACCATTGGCCTAGATACCATACATGGCCTAACACATGACCACGTGTTGCAAAAACATTGGCCTAGATATGACGCGTGGCCTAACACGTGTCCATGTGTCAGCACATGGCCTAACACGTGGGCACATGTCACAAAACCATTGGCTCTAGATATGAATAGTGACTTTTGTGTCACAACCTCCCAATTATTATTGTAATATATAGGGTGAGGTTCATTGTAGACACCCATAAGTGTAGACAGGTAAACACCTTTTTTCACCATTAATTTTCTTGATATAATGGTTGTGATTAATCTTCTTTTTTCTTTTTTCACACGTTTCAAACAATTTCACATGTGAAAAAGAGTTATTTCACATTCGAAAGTGTCTACAAATTTTTTTTCACATGCGAAATTGTTTGAAAAAAAATAAAAAATAAATAAAAAAATATAAAAAAAAAGAAAAGAAAAGAAAATGTTTTTTTCACATGCGAAATTGTTTGAAAAGTGTAAAAAAAAGAAAAAGAAAATTAATCACAACCATTAGATCAAGAGATCTAATGGTGAAAAATGGTGTCTACCTGTCTACATTTATGGGGGTGTCTACAATGAACTTTTCACGTAATATATATATATATAGGGTAAGAATCATGTGAAAACAACTTTTATTGCGAAAACACGAAAACAAATATTAAAACCTCTATAACTTTTTCATAAGTTAATATTTTTATAAAAATTTTGCACCAAAATCCTTAAAATTATGTTATCTTTAGTTATTGGAAAAAATTTAAAAATTAATCAAATTTTTTAAAAAATTATTATTGCACAGGTGCAATATTTATTATTATTATTATTATTGCACATATGCAATAATATTAAAACCTTTATAACTTTTTTCATATGTTAAAATTTTTTATAAAAAATTGCACCATAAATCTTATAATTCTGTTATCTTTAATTCTGGAGAAAATTAAAAAAAATTCAACGTTTTTTTTATTTTTTTATTATTGCACATGTGCAATAAAAATTTATTATTGCACATGTGCAATAATATTAAAACCTCTATAACTTTTTCATACGTTAATATTTTTGATAAAAAATTATACCATAATAGATCTTATAATTCTATTATCTTTAATTCTGGAAAAAATTAAAAAAAATTAACATTTTTTTGTTAATATTGCACATGTATATATATATATATATATATATATATATATATATATATATATATATATATATATATAGGGGGAGAATCATTTGAGAACCAATTTGGTTTGAGAACTTTTAAGAACCATTCTAAGCCACTAGTTTATATATATGGAAATCCCCCTATGAATTTGAATGTTTCCCCCCCCCCCCCCCTGAAAATTAGTGGCTCAGAATGGTTTTCAAAAGTTCTCATTTAAACCTAAACATATATATATATATATATATATATATATATATATATATATATATAGTGAAAAGTTCATTGTAGACACCCCCATAAGTGTAGACAGGTAGACACCTTCTTTCACCATTAGATCTCTTGATCTAATGGTTGTGATTAATTTCCTTTTTCCTTTTTTTCTTTTTTCTTATTATCCAGAAAATTTCACATGTGAAAAATAGCTATTTCACATGCGAAAGTGTCTACAATGAACCTCACCCTATATATATATATATATATATATATATATATATATATATATATATATAAAGGGTAAAATGAAAACCACTCCGAGTTGGAAAAACTTTGAAAACTCTTTAAAAACGGGGTCAAATTTTTTTTTTCCTTTAATTTTTTTATGGTGATTCTTTAGGTTATAGGTTACTCCTAGGTGGAAAAAAATCAAAAAACGCCTCGGGGATATTTTTTATAAAAAATCTCAAAAAAGGGCCTTGTTACATATGTAACACTCTGTACATATGTTTGTTACATATGTAACAACAAAACTTGTTACATTTTAAAAAAAAATCTCCGAGGCGTTTTTTTGATTTTTTTTTCCATCAATGGATAGCCTATAACCTAAAGAATCACCATAAAAAAATTAAAGGAAAAAAAACTTTTTAACCCCGTTTTTTAAGAGTTTTCAAAGTTTTTCCAACTCGGAGTGGTTTTCCACAGATCCCTACCCTATATATATATATATATAACTGGAATTCAATGAAAAATCAAACTTCGCTAGTCACAAACACTCAAATCATTATAAATTAGAAACCTCAAAAAAGCAATTGATAATAACTGGAATTGATACTTATATGGTTATAATGAACAAACATAGGACTCAAACATAAATTAACTTATAATTGATAACATTGAAGATTTAAGATCAAACATAAATTAACTTATAATTGATAACATTGAAGATTTGAAATAGTAAAAATAGATTTAAATAATCTTAACTATTGTCTATTAGTCGACAATAATCCCATCAATTTTTTTTGTAATATAACAGTTTAATCTTTATACCCTATTTTTTTTATAACTCTCACTAACCATCGTTACAATATGTTGACGTGGAAAATATATATATAAAAAAAAAGAAAAATAGATTTAAATAATCTCAACTATTGTCTATTGGCCGGCAATAATCATTAGTAACGACTTTTAACTAGTGAAAACTAAAATTAAACCGTTGAGACTTGAAACCAAGCCAAACCAAATAGTTAGCAACGATTTGGCTTTGGTTTGGGCTTTTAGGGAAAAAACAAGTTTGTCTATCTTTTAACATAAGTTGTTTAAAATTGAAGTTACAAATACAAGTTGTGCAGAATTATTTCGGAGTTTACAAATTACAAGCTTAAACTAGAAGCTCCGATGTATTAATATAGAACTTTATTTGGAGGCTACTAAGCCTACTACTAATGAATTTATGTGGGATTCTAAATTTAGTCCAATTTAGTTTAATAACAGTATTCATAGTATGTTTCTTATAAATATATGAGTGTAGACTTTAAAATTTGAAGTTTGTTTGTGAGTGGTTGTGAGTAAAGGAGAGAAAAAAAAAATTACTGTTTATTTGCATATTTGACAAAAAAATGTTTATTTTCCTAAAATTTGAGGTTTAGTTGTGATGAAAGAGAGATATAAAGATATAAAACATATTATTTAATTGTGGTTGTGAATGAAATATAGAAAAAAAAGTAATGATAAATGTATAAATTATATGGATACGGATATATATGCTCCGATAAAAATAAATATGTTGATATAAAAAAATTTAAATTTTTTTATACAATTAATTATATGGTGCGGTTTGGTTTTATACATTTTAAAATTTTTAAAACCATAAGCCAAACCATTAGTTATAGTCTTAAAACTTCAAAGCTGCAAGCCAAACGGTAAAAGGAAAACCAACCGTAAAGTCAAATCGTTAACCGATTTAGACAGTTTCACAGTTTAAACGGAACCGTAAACCCTACCCAAAATCCGGCCTCGTTTTCTTTCTTTCTTCCTGTTGGGCCAATGCAATTTTGATTGGCTGGTCCAATTAATTTAGCCCAGCAACCTATCTATTCTGGGCTTCTTGCTTTAATTTATGAGCTGCCCATTAAACGGAATTAATGGATCGAAGTTACAGATTAGCACGGTTAAGCCTAAATTATTTTAAGGAAAATTGGATTTTAATAATACGAATTATCACTCATTGGCCGATAATAATACGAATTATCACCTTGGCACACAATAATACCAATTAACCATTCCGGTCTCTAGAATGATACACCGTTAGTTTTTCACTAACGGCGTTAGTCTCTTGCTGACGTGGAACCCTCCAAATCAAGCCACGTCAGCAAACTACTAGGCCACGTCAGGTTCCACGTCAGCAAGAGACTAACGCCGTTAGTGAAAAACTAACAGTGTATCATTCTAGAGACCGGAATGGTTAATTGGTATTATTGTGTGCCAAGGTGATAATTCGTATTATTATCGGCCAATGAGTGATAATTCGTATTATTAAAATCCAATTTTCCTTATTTTAATCCAGTTAATTATTTCTGATAGTTTTCTCGTTCTTTTCATTTCCTTTTAGCATACCATGACCATTTTAACAATTATAGGTAAAACATATACACTACATAAATAATGTAAAATAGTAAATAAGACTATTTACAACGCTAACGTTCATTCTTCCTACAAAGAGTCCTAATCATCATGCAAAATCAGTTTTTTACTCATTATTCCAAATCATTCTCATAAACATTTTTTTACCCTAACGTTGCATTTCCTACAAAGCACACATTTATTTTCACATCATCATTTTTTTATATTTTATTTATGAATAACAAATATTATAAAATTAAATAATTAGATATAAATAATAAATATTTAACAATTAATTATGTTTAATATATATATATATATATATATATATATATATATATATATATATATATATTGAAAATTCATTATAGACACCCCCATAAGTGTAAACATGTAGACACTTTTTTCACTATTAAATCTCTTGTGTAACACCCGAGTTACTATTGTGAAAAATAACGTTAAAACGTTAACTATATATTTGGTCCCAGAAAATTTTCTCGAAATATTACCGTGTTTAAACGTTCACACTTACAAAAACTTTATTATTGCGCTTACAACCAAGCAACCATGTTTCTTTAAGACATCACGATTACGAATTACGAATCGTGAGTAGATTTTTCCTTCAAGTGTTCGGTCTTGAGCAAGCTTGACGAATCCAGCTACATCTTATGTTTTCATGCATTTCCAACACTAATATGTCATCATATAACGTGATGAAACAATGGAGATTATGATAAATTATAGAAATAAGCAAAAAAATCAACTTTCGGGAAGGTTCCCACCGTAAGCTACTCCGCCACCGTAGCTTACGGTGGCTCCAGGAGCCTTACGGTGGCCAGATTCTGACCTACGGTGGAACTTTCATGCTGAAGCCAGCGTAAGCTACGGTGGCCAAAGTAAGCTACGGTGGCTTCAGGTTAAATCTTCCATTTTGCTACTCGATTTTACCAAGTATTCTTTTGGGTCTTTACCCATCATGTTTCCAGCCTTCAATGCAGCTTATACACCTATCTATAAGCAAAATTATCGTACATGGATTATGTGGTTCTTACGAGCAAGCTACTTACCGGATTCATTTCGTATTTCCAACCCATTTGACCCGTTAAGTCTCACGTATTTACCTGTGATCGCACATGGGCTAATCCACCATATTTACGCATAGGACAATCACATAATTTGCACCCACATTGCTACAAGGCAACTCTTACACATATAGCCATGGTTTACCTTTGTTAAGTAACTCTACACTAACATCATAAGCATTTATCTATGATTCTTTGAACGTTCGTCAACAACACATTTTATTCACTTGTCTTGTTTTCGCTATACCACATGACAAGTTATATACTTTAGACTCATTGGTATATCTCATTAGAGTCATTTAACCCATCATGACCCATTAACCAAAGTCTTACGATTCATTTACCAATCTATTCATGTTAACATCTAATTATGGTTTCTATGAACCATGTAGTTAACAAATTATAATTGCACATATATATGGTTCTCATGAACCCATTTAACCCGTTAGCATGAATCCTACGATTCATTTACCAACCGTTGTCACTTTAAAATCTAATTATTGTTTCTATGCACCATTTAATTAACAAACTATAATGGCACCCATATATGGTTCTCATGAACCCATTTGACCCGTTAGCATGAATCCTAAGATTCATTTATCAATCATTGTCATTTACCATCTAATTATGGTTTTTATGAGCCATGTAGCTCTCAAGTAAAGTTAACATACAAGGTTCAACATTACACATCTAAGATGTCATAATGTAACCTTGTTTGATACATCTTTAAATCATTGGAGTTTAGCTCCAACGGATTGATATCTTAATTAATCTCAATTACATATTTTCCCACAAGGGCTATTGCTTTTCTAGTCGGCATACATTTCACATTTTTAAAGCAACTATAGATAATTATATGAAATGTGTAACATAGCAAAGATGTTACCTTGTGGTCTTCAAAATCATTACCCGATTTGCATATGCTCCATTGCCCGGTTGCCTATAGTGGATTCAATCCTTGTTAGATCCACACGACATCATAAACCACCAATATACAATCAAATATGAGCAATTCAACTTGTCCATTCTTACTAAAATTTTAGAAAAGTGAATTATTGCACCATATTCTCAGCAGTGCTGCTGTAATGGTCTTTTTCGACAACCCTAGAAATTTTTCTAGCATTCCATATTCAAAGATAAAATGTAGTATACGGAAAGACCTTTTCAGGCGTATATCGTACGCCTTCTAACGAATTTTCTACGATTTTATACGATTTTTATAAAAACAGGACAGCAGCTATTTTTATTTCCAACAGCATGCTGGAAAATTAAATGGCCATATTAACGGGTCATTTTGACCCATTATTACTCAGATTCAGTTTCAAGCGTTCAAACACGAAACATAGTATTCACAGCAAGCTTTTCGATCGTGTATCATACATTCTAAACGGGTATACGAGTCATCTTCTACAGTATTTTCAAAACAGCCCACAACTCTATTTTCATCCTTTTTATGGTTTTTTTACACCTTTCCATTTAACACACTTTACAAGCATGGATTTCAAAATTTATGCACGATCTTAGTTCATGATCTCAAGTAGTGTAAATTTCCTACATTTAGTCATGAATTCAAGAATTCCATCTAGGTTAAGCATTTCATCAAACAATTGGCGTGCATAAAACAATATCAACATATTTCACCCAATTGGTTTATGTTTTGCATCCATGTTTGCCTAACATGCGTATATAATGATTTCGTTGCATCTACATATAATATTAATGTATTGCAACTTCAAATAACACCCAAGTTCCATAAATACCATCAAGATTTACAAATCTTAGCTCCCAAGAACCTAAATTCGTGACTTAAGGTTTACCCCACCAAAACTTGATATATAGGTCGAATTGGAATGCACTATGGTGTTCAAATCATCATTCAAACATCATACAACACATAGGAAACGAATTACAGCCCCATCTCATCAATTGAAGGCTTAAATTTTTCGAATCTAAGCATGCAATTACATGAGGGTTACTTACTTGACAAGTTCCAAGAGATTGACAATGGTTGAAGCTTCCAATTTCTTGTTTCAAGGCTTAAAAATCGCAGCTCCATCTTCCTAATCACTGATTTCGATTTTTAGGCAAGAACAAGGTGGGTTTGGGGGTCTGGAGATCGTGATTCACTATTAGCCCCATCTCCCTTTTTTTTTCTTTTATTAAAATCACCAACTTGCATATTAAGTCCCTCATGTTTCATATTTTAATAAAACTCAGCCCAAATCTTATATTTACATGTTTTAACCAAAACTTTCATGTAAATATCTTGTAGATACACCACGTTAAATGTACCATCAAATTAGAATTCACACTTAACGTGAATTTAACGTCATTTTAACCATATGAAATTTGGGATGTTACATCTTGATTTATTGGTTGTGATTAAATTTTTTTTTTCTTCATTATTCAGAAAATTTCATATGTGAAAAAGAGTCATTTCACATGCGAAAATGTCTACAATGAACCCCACCCTATATATATATATATACACTTTTTAAAGTTACATTTTTTTTAAAAATGAATGTTTAGTAAATTCATTTATTTTGTTTATATATGTAGCAACATCAATGGTTTAGTGGTGGGCGAATATAGACATATTTGAGAAGGCGTTGGTCGAATATAAGAGAGTTTATGAGAAGAAAGTTTTTACTCATGTTGAAGCTTGGAAAGTGGTCAAAGATCATCCAAAATGGGCCGCACCACCAAGGAACGTTGGTGAGATTAGTCAAACCAAAAAAAGATCAAAGACCTCGAAGTCGGGTGATTACACTACATCAAATGAAATGGGCTCGAGCCAATTGCCGAGTCATCTACCTGACTTGAACGAGGATTCCATTCCGACACACCTAACTCGTAAAGGAAGCAAGAAGTCGGCCAAATCGTCTTTCAAGGGATCAGTGGGTGCTTTGGAAATATTTCAAAACAAATCGGGATAAAGAAAGGGAGGCGAAGACATTGCTTCAAGAAAAAACCCACCAAAAGAAAGATGAGCTGTATGCGGTGGTTAAAGAGACGATGAAATTCCAAAAAGAGACTTTGAAACGTCAAATAACATCCACCCTAACTTGTTACCACTCATCCTTGAAGAAAAACGTCAAGTCGCCAAGAGATATGGTTGGCCTTGTGATTTCTTGATTGTTTGATTTGATAATTATGTGGTGTGTGTTTATTTATTTTTAAGCTTGTTTTATTTTTTTTAGAAATTTTTATATATATTTTTTGAATTTTAATGAATGTTTAATTTTATGTTAAGAATTTTATATTTAAATTTTAGTTTAAAATTTATGTTAAGAATTTAATTATAGAAATTAATTTGTAATTAAAAAAAAAATAATATTTTTTTTTATCTGAAGCCTTAAGATAGTTTTGATGATTACACCCTTTGAAAAACTACCCTAATTCCCTAAGGTCATGTGGTATACCCATAGCCATGTTAAAATTGAACAACGCCACGTCAACGATGACTACATTTTAACATCACATAACTTGGAAGGGGTATACATGGTGGTGTTGTGTTATGTGGTGTTGAAGTATTTTTTATTACCTTAAACAAAAACTAATAATTAAAAACAACTATATTAATTATTTGATTGGACAAATACATTATCTCTCCTCTTTCATGTCGGCGCCGAAGATATGGCAGAGGTCCATGGCACAACTGCGGGGCGGTGTTGACGCCGTATAGCGCCCAAAAAGTGAACTTTCGTACTACCCCCTCCCCTAACTTTTTTTTTACCGAACAAAAAAAAAACCTAATCTCCGCAAGGAGTCACTCGGCAAACGGAGCTCCTTACGAGAGCCAGCATTAGTTGTTGAACACATTCCAGAGAAAACCAACATCCGCAAACGGCCGGGTGGTAAAACCTGTTGGGCTTAGAGATTAAACTCGTAATCTTTCAGTCTCGAGTCGATCTTCTCCTCATTGCCGGCTACCATTAGACATGCCCTAGTGCTTCAATATTTATAACTACATTTGTTTCCTTCACCTCGCAAGCCTCTTTGTTTTCACATGTTTTATATTCTCTTACTTTAACTAACTACAATGTCGGATTGGTGATGGCGATGGTAGCGGTTCAATTGAGAGAGTCAAGAGGGAAGCGAGTTTTGGCATGGAGAGGGAAATTAGTAGGCTTGTTTAAAAAGTTTGTGGCACAAATTAAAAAAAAAATATTCTTTTAATTTTTGACACAAATTAAAAATAGTTTTTTTATAACTTTTATATATAGCAACACTATACGCGTTTTAAAAATAAAAAAAACGCTCGTTTTTAAGATAAAAAAACGCTCGTTTTTTATGATGTAATTTAAAAATATATATATGTCGTATCTAAGATTATGAAAGTTTAAAAAAATATATAGGGTGAATTCTAACTACATTAATTGTAGTTAGGGAGGCGGTATGGTTGTGGCTCCAAGGGCTGGCTCCATGTGGAACCGCGTGGCTCCTTGGGCCAACGATACCATGTATAGTGGCTCCCCCACCTGGCTCCAAATTTCCGGTTCCTAGTGGTTTCCAGAAGCCATGCGAAGCCAGCCCCATTCGACCGTTGGAGAGAGTGTGGTAACGGTCAACCCTGCTTTTGTTGGTGGAGCAAGCCACACCATGTGGTGTGGCTTCAAATGGCTTCCAAAAATCTCAAATTGAGTTGGCATCTTCTAATTGGTTGGTGGGCATGGCTTCACCAAACCACCCTACCACCATACCCCTCCCCTTAGTGGGTTATATGACAGGGATAGACCTAAAATGGGGTGGTTAGGCTATCCATAGTGGATAACCCCATCCTAGGGTTATGCGACATGTGGCAGCCATCTCATCAAGAGGGGTTATAGGAAAAATGTGTGTAGTGGATAACCCCCCATAATGCCCCTTGTATTCATTATTTAATTATTAATTTTTTTAGTTTTTTTAAAGTCAATAAAATAAAAAGAGTAAATTACAATTTACGTCCTTTGGGAAGTATGCAAATTTCACTTTTCGTCCTTAAACTAAAGGAATAACAGAAAACGTCATTTATATTTATGGTTTGTTTCAAATCACGTCCTTTCGTCTAACGGACATTAAATTTGTCCGTTAAACCAGGTCATGTGCAAGGCACATGGGGGAAATATGGTCATTTATTCTTTTAATATAGAGCAAATTACATTTTACGTCCTTTAAGAATTACAAAAATTTCAATTTACGTCCTTAAACTAAGGAAATAACAAAAAGGTCCTTTAAGTTTATACTTTGTTACACCTTACATCATTTTCTCTAACAAACATTAATTTTTTCCGTTAAGCTATGTCAACTGCATTGCACATGAGGATATAATTGTCTTTTTATATTATAGGGCCATTTTGTAAATAAATAGAAGTATAAAACTTATATGAATATAATTCTTTTTATAAAATAAATAAAAATCCGATCAGACCAAACTTCAATATCTCCAGTCTCCATCACATTTTAATTCCTCCATGGCACCGCTGCTTCTCTACCAAACCCTCTGTCGCCGCCCCGGCTCCACCTCTGACCATCGTCGCACCACACATCTACCTCCATCGTAATACATCATGTCACCATCCATCCTACACCCGACCAATAAAAACCTTTTCGTTCATGAAGATCAAACTCCCTCAGCAACAAGTCAGAAATACAGATCCCACAAAGCATTTACGATGCAGGAATTACGATGGATGGTGATAGGAGGTATTACGATGGAGTTGGATGTGTGGTGTGGCGATGATCGGAAGTGGAGGTGGGGTGGTGACAGAGGGTTTGGTGGAGAAGCAGCGGTGCCATGAAGGAATTAGAATGTGGTGGACATTGGAGATATTGAATTTGGTCTGATCAGATTTTTTATTTATATTTTTATTTATTTTATAAATAAAATTATATTCATATAAGTTTTATATTTTTATTTATTTACAAAATGGCCTGTACAATATAAAAAGACAATTATGTCCTCGTGTGCAATGCACCTGATATAGCTTAACAGAAAAAATTAACGTTTCTTAAAAGAAATGATGTAAGCTGTAACAAACTATAAACTTAAAGGACTTTTTTTTGTTATTTCTTTAAGTTAAGGATGGAAATTGAAATTTGGGTAATTCTTAAAGGACGTAAAATGTAATTTGTTCTATTATTAAAAGAATAAAATGACCATGTTGCCCTCATGTGCCTTGCACATGACCTGGTCTAACGGAAAAAATAACGTTTGTTAGACGAAAGGACGTGATTTGAAACAAACCATAAATATAAAGGACGTTTTCTGCTATTTCTTTAGTTTAAGGATGGAAATTAAAATTTACATACTTCTTAAAAGACGTAAATTGTAATTTACTCAAATAAAAATATACTACTTTATTCAAAACATACAACTTAAAACACATACTATTTTAGTCAAAACATAAATTAAACTTAAAATACACGTCGTACTTTTCCCGGTATTGCTCGTGCGCTCGCGCCATCGCATATGGAGCACAAAGAAAACCTTCGTATATAGTATTGAAGTCTCGAAGGTCGTATTGCATGGCACGCCATTTTCCGATGACATTTTCAGTTTTGCGGGTGGGTCGGTCACGCATCATAGCCTCGTTGAATTTCACACACATGTCTTCCCAAAACTTCTTTGAATCACGGAGGTTCAACGTCTCAGGGTCCTCCATTATTCCCAGCCAAACCTCCGCAAGCTTTAGCTCCTCCTTGTCGATCCACGGTTGCGCCGGTATAGCTTGAAGGGGTTGAGAGATGGTTTTTGAAAATGGCGATTGCGAATGGTGGTGAATGTGTATTTATATATGTAAAAAAAGTTGAATTAAAAAATAAAGGAAAAATGACCGTTGTCAAACGGTCATTTTATCAAAATTAATTCATCCTCGGACAACCCTCTTGGCCTCAAATTGGTCTATAGCGCCCCAAGGGGGAGGGGGCGGTTGCCCGGCACCATAAGGGCGCTATGGGACGCCATCAGGTAAAAAAAAACATCACACTACGAATAGCTTTAAGGTGATGTGAGAAGAAAAAAAAAGAGTGAATAGAATGAGGCTTTTAATATTTACCTTGTGTCAAATACTATAGTATAACACTAGCCTTCGCCGACAGGAAACCTCAAAGGGACCCAATTCAGCACCTCTCAATATCTAAGCTGAAAGGCATGTTTTCACGACTTTTGGTTCTCCACCAACTTTGAATAATATCTTAGTTGAATTAATAAAAACAAATGCGTAAATATGGTGCATCAGGCTCCTCTATGTGTGAGGTGTGTAGATGTTAGGTCACTTCATGAGTCTCTTTTTAAACTACACTAATCTTTACATACGGTTGTTTTCACAGACCCATGATCTACATGTCATGGATCCAACATACGTTTGTCTTCTATTTCCATCAACTAAAACATTGAATATTTGATTAAAAGAAAATTCTTGACTCAAATTAATAATTAGAAGATGTTTACTTCTACTAAAAGATAGTCACTTTTGGGTTCAAAGTTCAGTTAATCACAAATAAGACTTGGAATACGTTTGATTTAAGGATGGATTACATAGATATAACTCAAATCACATTGATGTTATTCTAACAATGTAAAATGAAATGCGATTACATTCATAACACATCTACAACAAGTAAAGTCTCTTTAGGGTAGAATGATCATACAATCATGGAACCTGAAGCATTTCATAACAATTTATGAAAAAAGTCATTAACAAAAACATTTAATACACAACTAGAGTCTCTTTAAGGCTGAATGTAACTAACACAGATTTCTACTCACAAAAAGTTTTGTGCATGACATAGAAGTAATACTACTAAACAAACTCATAAACAACCACATGAAATGATTACAATTAGCAAAGTATTCCACAAGCAAACATAAAGTAGTCTTATAAGTTTGATCGAACTCGTACACCTGATTGCAACTATAAAACAGGTAGTTGAACATGTTCTTTATTGAGAAACCTGAATCAATGAAACGTGAACTGATTTGGTGAATTGGATGAGAGAACATCAATTGAACCACCCAAAAGTACCATAATTAATATGTTCCTTGGATGTTCCACAGTCAGAATGATGTGAAATGTCTCAAATTCTAAAAAAAAATGTCGTGGTCGAAAATAAAAAATTGTAACTACCACCGATGTATGGTATTTGGCGTTATAATATGACAAACCCATGTTGCATACGACGCCAGCTTTCTGTCCTACACGACGACTTGATGACATTTAATAGAGTGAGAGCACTGTAATATACACCCAATTAGCCATATAATACGGTGGGTGGTCTTCCAATCTTTCATTTGTCCTTTTCCAAATGTTTGCACATAACCGTATGAACTTGAACTCTTTTTTTTCCGCCATGTTTTGCACAATTATTCTAATACCCTAGGAAAATTTCACATCGGACCTGGACATGAGAGATTCTTGTTGTATATGGAATGTCCTGACTCATATATCAACGCGTTTTGGGCGAATTGGGTGTGGATGAGAGGAAAACTCCACAGTTAAGCTTGCTCGAGTGTAGGGATGGTGACCTCCTTGGGAAGGCTTTACTCGGGCAAGCAAAAGAGAATCTGTGATCTCCTCGTGAGCATAGTGGACAATATTAGTGGTATGAGGGGCCAGATGTACAAACGGTATCAATGCCACTTTTGTGTCGTGTGTAATGATGGGGCGAACATCATCAACGATGGTGAGTACCCGGGGGTATCAAGAGTGACACCTTAGGCATATCCCACATCCTGATTGAGATGTTGAGGTAACCTTCATCGAGCACGATGAGTCAAAAAGGGGGTGGTTGTAATACCCTAGTCAAATCCCACATGGGTCGTGGATATGAGAAATTTATGGTTCGTAAGGAATGCCGTGCCTCAGTTATCACCAACGCGTTTTGAGCGGATTGGCTGTGGATGGAGAAGAACTCCATAATTAAGCGTGCTCGAGTGACAACAATCTAGATATGAGTGACCTCCCTTGAAAGGTTTTACTCGGGCATCCAAAAGCAAATCCGTGAGCTCCTTGTGGGAAAAGCGAATAATATTGATGGTATGAAAAGCCGGATGTTACAAATGGTATCAGTGCCACTTTTGTACTGTTCCGGGTGGTGAAGCAAACCTCATCAAGGAATGTGGGTCCCCATGAGTGTCAAGAGGGAATCCTTAGGCAAATCCTACATCCAGATTGAGATGTTGGGGCAAACCTATTAGGACGATGAGTCCCCCGGGGGGGGGGGGTGTGTTTGTAATATCTTAGGCAAATCCTACATCGGCCGTGGACATGAGAGATTCCTAATGCATAAGAAAGAAGTTTTTACTCGGACAACCAAAAGAAAATTCGTAAGCTTCTCATAAACAAAACGAACATATTAATGATATAAGGACTAGATGATAGACTCATTATCTCGTGTATGCGTCACACATGAATTAAGCAACTCAGAGTAACATGTTGCAAATGACTTTGGTAATCTATTGAAGTTACCTCCCCTTTAACTAACAAAAAATAGTCATATAAAATATGTGACATTATAACCTAAAGTAATCTTAATTGTATAACATCGTATTATTAATTACAATTTACAATCTTAATTGTATAACATCGTATTATTAATTACAATTTACAACCGTTCATATTACCACCAAATCCCTCAAAATTGAAGCTAGCTACAAACCTGGTCACATGTGAGAGAGAAGTTGCTCCCATAAAGACCCTGACTCGAAAAAACCACGTCATCTTCTTGAAACAAATTCATAACAAAAAATGCAAAAGCTAAATCATGATAGTAAGAATAGAAAAGTAAAAGAAAAAAGGGAACTAAAAACCTGACACTAAGCCCCGAAAAAGGTCACCACACTACATACTCTAAAAATCTCTAGCATATATCCTTCGTCTTTACAAACTTTTATCATCGATCATATAATTAGAGAAGTGCAAGTTTAACATATCATCAGTGATCTTCATCTTCAGGTTTGCTTTGGTCTACCTCTGCTCCTCTTTTCTCTCATTGTGAGGGTCTCCACTCTCCTTTTACAGGTGTAGACATTTAGCTGTGTCGACCAGCTAGCTGCTACACTATATGATTAAACCCCAGCCTGCTCATCACACCAGAACGTTAGCGTGTACTCGTAAGACTCAATTAATTATCACGCATCCGAATTGGGCTTTATGTCACGTCAAATTGCACGTATAAAATGTGATATTAGTTGAAGATAATAGTGGTTTTAGGTGTGATTTTGCGAGATATATGATGTTATTTTTTGAGGTCAAAGGTCATGTTTGAGATGGTGCATGGCTCGCTTTAATTTTGCTGGACCCAAATTTCATGTCCTTGTGTTAAATCAGTAGGTGATAAGTTGTTTTCTTACCCTCATGCAAGACCCCACAATCAAAAGGTTGCCACCAATTTCCAAGGTTAAAGTCGGGTTCCTCATTATGAACCTTCTATTCCATTTTCATGTACTTTTCCTTTTGCTAACTACATTGTGGTAAAGTCATGTACTTGGTACACATAAATTCATCTCTACGCTTGCATTTAAACCATTTATATAAATCATCATCTTGTCCTTCTTGCCTCTCTGTCATTGATATATCATTCTCTCTCACTCACTCTCTTGCTTTTGATCTGATCATAGGTCGAAACAAGAAATGAGTTTATCAGTGAACGTAAATGGCGAATCAAAGGTGCCACCAGGGTTCCGCTTCCACCCTACCGAAGAAGAGTTACTTCAATACTACTTAAGAAAGAAAGTTGCATATGAAACGATCGATCTTGATGTTATTCGTGATATTGATCTTAACAAGCTTGAACCATGGGATATCAAAGGTACGTGTCAGCCGGCCTATCATTCGTTTCTTAACTATCATTCTTTCCGAGGCATCCAAGGCACCTAAAATTTAGGAAAATGTCTTCTTTTTAGTTGTTTTTGACACCCAAAGTTTATGAAAATAACTCTTTTTTTAGCTATTTTTGACACCGAAGGCACCCCGAATTTTATTTATTTTTTAGTGATTTTTTTTTTTGCACTCACTGAACAATTTTTTTGGATCCGCCACTAGTTATATATAACTTGATACGTGTTGTTTTTTTTGTTTTTTTTTTTGTAGAAAAGTGTAGAATTGGATCCACACCGCAAAATGATTGGTACTTCTTTAGCCATAAAGATAAGAAATACCCGACTGGAACGCGTACAAACCGTGCAACGGCTGCAGGTTTTTGGAAAGCAACCGGTCGGGATAAGGTTATTTACAGTAGCTTGAGACAAATTGGTATGAGAAAGACACTGGTGTTCTATAAAGGAAGAGCACCTCGTGGACAGAAATCGGATTGGATTATGCATGAATATAGGCTTGATGACAACACAAATATTACCGGCTCCCAAGATTGTACTGGCTCGGTAAGTTATTTTGGTATAAGTTTAAGTGAAAACGTGAAAATATACGTTCACCTTTTAGGGTGCGGTGAGTGCAAGCCTAACTCCGCTCACTCCCTATACACTCTCTCTCCACATCATTTTTCTCTAAAACTCTCGTAAAGGGGTGGGGTGGTGTTTTCTGACCCCTCACACGTGTAAATTAGCTTGGAATACTTGTACCTTAGTTAAAATAGAGATAAAAACCGATTGGTTGTGGGATGACAAACTCATTGAAGCCGCAAGTGTGGGGCGGTTTTCACGCATTGAGAACACCTGCCACCTCAACTTTCTAATCAACTCCCCGAGAGTACTCCCTCCTCTAATAGTCGCTCTAAAAACAACAATAAAAATCAACCACCTTAGATAAGTGGACTAAGACCGACACATTTTAACTTAGAGAAGTAAAATGGTATAAAAAAACCAGTAAAAACTGACATATCGTCTAGAGATTAGATTTTAGTCCTCTGCTGAAATCTAACCTCTAGAGTATATGACGTCTTTTTATTGGTTTTAGTGGACCCAAATACCCCATTTTATTTTTCCATGTTATATTCGGTTGAAATCTACTCTTTATGCTAAAATCTAGCCAGCTAAGTTTATATGATTATATCTATCTCATTTACTCTATAGTTACTTTAGTATATGTTTAGTTTCGAGTTTTAAGTGGAAGGAAATTCAATGTGTATTTTAGAAAGAAGAAAAAAACATACAAAATGTAATTTTGATGATTTTGGCAAAATTTAATCACTTTTTTCACCTTCAAAATCATATTTTTTTTGTAAGGAAACTTTTTTCTTGACAGGGTTGTTCTAACTTATGTGATTCGACTCAAGAAGACGGGTGGGTCGTATGTCGCGTTTTCAAAAAGAAAAACTACCATAAAGCGGTTGAGAGCCCCCAACGGTCATCATCTGCACCTTCCACTGATTCAACAACTCAAATGCAACCTCTCAAGAAAGATGCATCAAGTGTTCATGATCAGTTTCTTGTGTACATAAATGGTAAACCCTGCAAGCAAGAAACCGATTCACTCGCCAACTTCACCACCACCCACGATTACGACCCTTTGCAACAGTTCGTTAACCCGATAAACGACAGATTCCTACACCTCCCACGGCTCCACACCATTCCCGGTGACTTGATGGTGGATCAAGATTCGACTAGTTTTACGGCCCATAACTCCATGACCAACTTGCTCACAAAAGTAGCACATGTTCGAAATCATGAGCATCTCGAAAACTGGTCGGATGTGGATCGGCTCGTGGCTTCCCAACTCAATGGCCAGCCGCGATCATCAACTTGCTACGATGAACCCAATGCGCACCTATGTTTCCCGCTTGATAACCATGATGATCAAGAACCGCCGCCACAACCATCATCTATGGCTAAACCTAACGAAGCAACCTATACGAGCGAGATAGATATATGGAGCTTTGCACAAACGTCATCACAGTCGTCTTCGCCGGATCCATTTTACCATTTGTCGGTTTAGTTCTCTTTATCTGGGTCCTCCTATTTTCACACAAACCCCAAAAGTCAAATTACAGTCTTTCGACTTTTATCATTACAGATGATATGAGATCAGATTTCAGATGACATGCATGGTTTCATGTTGTTTACAAAATTTCGCTCCCATTTAATTTGTTGATAACTTTTTCACCCATACATTTATATGTTATGGAAAATACAAATGAAATAAACCGTTATGTATATAGATACAAAACAGATGGTTTGAATATAGTGTGTGTTATAGGTAACAACATGTTTGTTGATCTTGATGTGAAATCAAAGGACTATCAGTGTATTATGTTTGATGGATGGATACATGCATGTGTAGCAAGAAATATTCTTTATCCATTTTATACCCCTTCATTGAATGTTATGTTGACAATTATTTTAAACATGTTTTTTAGTTTTAAATCATGAAGTATCTTGAACAAGAAAAAAATCAATCTTTTGATGATAACATAAAGATAGAACGTTACTTTCTTGTCGAGTGTCGTCACCATCACTAATTAACCACTTTGATTTAATTTATTCCGTTTGGTCATGTTTTGTGGTACTAGCTATCATTGTTCGTAAAACACAAACAGCTTTGTTTTCATCTGTTACTTCATTTCTAATCTTTCTATATATGAAATATATATATTTTTTAAATATAAGAATATTCTATAAATGTAATGTTTATTTGTTTTCATATAAATTTTTTTTTTAAAAATAACAAATTTCATTTACACATATCCTTATGTACATTTGTAATTTATATGTATGTTGTTTTACGTACACATATGGATAAAACTTTTAAATAGCTGAAAACGTATAAAGAACTAGTTTAATAATTTTTTTATTTACATAATAAACATATATGTTTGTTTTCAAAAAGTATAAAGCTTTACAGTTTAAGCCATGAATCAAAAAATTAAAAGATTTTTGTTTGTTCTTTTGGTACTCACAGTAATTTAGCGTTTTGTAATGATCTCTCTAGCTATATACCTATATATATATATATATAAATAAGTAAGAGGTTTCTTATAGAACCCCATATAAAAAGTGTAGACTTGTAGATCATTGTTTTTCATCATTAGATCTTTTCATTTATGATTAATTTCTTTTTCTCCATTTTTTCTTTCTTCAAAATTTTTTATATGTGAACTAGAGTTATTTCCATTTGAAATAGAGGGTTTATGGATCTACACTTTTTAGACATTTACAATGAATGTTCTCCTATATATATACATATATAAACGGCTAAAAGAAACTCCGATTAAATACATTATTTAGCTTGGATAAAAATGGACAAAATGTTATTGCATCAATTTAGTTCGCATAAAATGGTATGTACATATATTTTTGAGTGAGTTTAGCTGAATAATATTTTTTAACAACTATTTTTTTGAACTGTAAACATTGGGTTACTTGGGGGTCTCATAATGGTAAACGATGTTCCTCACGACACGTTGCGACTATAGTCCGTGCAACTAGGACTCTCTGTGTTGCATATCCATCCAGAGAAAATCCACCGCCTAAAGGCTTACTGTGGTAAAACCTCTGACCCACCTCAATAATATTCTACATTTCCCGGCTGATGCATTGGGGCGACGATGACTAGCCTTTCGAAGATGGAAGGGTCCATCATATATAAGAGATTTTTTAACAACTAACACACACATTTACAATGTTATTTTAAATTTACACAGCTCCCAAATGATGAATTCGAGTTTCTATTAAAGAGTAATTGCCTCTTACCATTAGGCTAAAACTTTTTTTTTTTTTTTGAAACGGCAGACATTCATAAACCAAAAAAACGAGAGCTAGCCAGTGGCTAGCAAAATTACAACGAGTCCAAACAATACAACAAAATAAAACATGGACCTACAAATACATTTACAAAAAACCTATTCTTCCCAACAGGGCAATTACCAACTATTGAACATACCAAACAACCAACATAGGCAAATCAAAATAATAGCCCCTGCAACATCTTTTCTCCTTGTTCTTCCAACCTTTGGCCCCCTTGCACCAATCCTCCCCATGCACCCAGCGTTCCCACATTCCAGCACCCATATAAAATCCACAGCCACCAGCACCAGTTACCTCCCAACCCAGAATTCCATCTCCCCTACCATAACCACGCCAATGCACTAATCCACCCCAGGTCATGTCTCAATCCTGTGGCTCCATATCGTCTCTCTTTTTTTTTTTTAAAACAGCCGCAGGAACATGATTACCTCCATCACCCAATGTCCGACACCCCCACTAACCCCCAGAACCGTACAATATCCAGCCCAAGAAAAAACGCTTATCCAAATAACTCCCCCACCTTCACAAACCAACGGCGAAAACCCCACTCTAATGATGCGTCAATCCACACCATAGCCCAGCACCACCCACACGAATCGATACCACACGAAGCAAATAAACACGAAACGAATAACCATTGCCACCCAACCCATAACACAACACTACTCCCATCCCAGTAGTTCTTTCCCCATCAATCCCAATTTACACACTCCAAAACGCACGCACTCACACATATAGACCATGGGTGGCAACGATCACCCCAAACACACACACAAACACACACACACCAACAATTAGTTACTAAAACTTATTAGTAACCCTACAAAAGATCATTTAAAATAAATTAAACAGAATACCTCAGGAGATCTCGGTTAATTGAAACATTAATTGTAGTTATTTGTATTCCGTATTGTAATTATTCTATATTCTTTGTTGTATTTGTCTGTATAAGGTACATTATGTATGAATGAAATACAATCACTTTTCTCAAGCAATTACCAACTCTATACAACCCAGGTGGCATCTAAAGAATAATTACAAACTCTATACATTTCATGGTTTTGATTTTAACATTTTGCTCATATTTTAATATTTTTTCATTCTCTTTAAATTACATTATTTATTTTGTATGTTCATATATACCCGGTCATAACGCATGCTAACACATGCTAATCACCACCTAGTTAAATATATTCTTAATTAAAGATAAGTTGATTGTTGATTTTCTAAGTAATGGGTAGGTATGAAAAATTGAAAACTCAAAGACATGCCAAAGGTGACCTTTTGCAAACTTGATTTTCTAAGTAATGATTGGTATGTATCAGGTGACAGTATTAACATATATATGTACACAAATTTAAAAATATAATAATAATGCATGATAAATTAATATGTAACTAAGAATATCAATTTAATCGGCTGTGTTGGATCGATCGGTCCCATTAGAGGAAGTGATAGACTCTGATTGCGATGATCCAACCGACGACTAACAACTAGATGATGCATGAAGATGGACTATGGAAAAAATTAGTTAGCATCTTTTAATACAAAATTATAAAAGAAAATAATAAAAACTTATATTTTATATGATTTAAATAAGAGCTTTTTGTTGAAGGATTGCAAAAATTAATCTTGATAATTCTTACACTAATCTTAGTTAGTGTCCTGGGTAGAGTTAAAGAGTCTTAAGAAGCGAATATAATCTGCAAAATAGTAATGGAAAATTTTCTAAAATAGCCATTTTGACTAACATATACGGTGTTAACAATCGTACCTACGGTCTTGATATGTACGAGCAAAAGTCCCGCGCGCTGCTGCGGGTTGACATTTTTTATCAGCATACATTACCATAGTCACAAATATTACATTACAAAATATGAAACAAAGTTAAGTTGTCTTAAAAACACCAAGCAAAAATTTAGAAAACAACAAAGAAAGGAATTAGAAACATATACCCTAATTTAAGCGAATACAAATTACGCTGTAATGGCCAAATCTCGTACGAAAATAACAAAATGGCAGACAAATAAAGTCATCAAAAGCACACATACAAAGGCCATTGACATAAAAGAATAAAATCTGTAACAAAAATCTTCACTTCTACTGCTAAAAAGTTTGCACAAAAACCAATAAAACAGTGAACAATCCGTAACAACAATCTTCACTTCTACTGCTAAAAAATTTGCACAGTCGGTTAATTAGCAAAAACAATATGCCATAGAATAATAATATTCTCAACAAAGCCATATGTGTAACACTATGAATACCTCAAAAGTACATGATTATGAAATCATGAGTGAGCCAATATTCATGAAGTTGTAAATTGTTAATTGGTATGTACGTCGATTGATACAAAAAATTTATAACTGACATTCTAATGAGTAACATTTGTAATTTTACTCCTTATTTGTCATCTTTTAATGAAAACACAATATCACTGAAAATTTTACTAAACTACTTTATTTTCACAATAAACTTGAATATGGTATTAGAAAGCATAGCATTTTGTATTTTAACACATGATAATTGGCATGAAAAGGCATCAGTTTTCATAAGAATCTTAATATATAGATTATGGCAAGAACATATCAACAAAAAGATAAATGCCCTCATGATGTTGGAAAAGATAATACATAATGT